>CABFVX010002226.1:0-45262 GCA_902151425.1 Timema shepardi | reverse complement strand
ATATATAATAATCAGACAAATAGGATTGGGATATCAGATATATATATATATAGATAGAGATAGATGATATACGAATCCTATTGATCTGATTCTTGGAGGGAGCCCATGAGTAGAAGCGAGAAAAGGCTTTGAGCGAATGCTTACAAAAACGGATGGAGTTTCTAGTATCACAACTAAGGATGTGAAAAAAGTATCGATACTTAACTAATATCAATATTTTACTTTTGATACTAGTATTTTTACTCGATACTTTTACTGATAATACTTACACTCCGGTATCAAATCGGTATCGAAAGTAATAACTTTTGTGTTATCTTACCTCATGCTGGTGTTAAATGTTTACTATGGTTAAAGACGGGTGCAAAATAGATTGGAAAAATATAATACTAATTTATATTTAGCTATTAAATAAATTTACATCAGCTACAATTTTATAAACATTTTAAAAGTTGGTATAGTAAAACTATCTATAAATTCACTTATACAATACTATCTATCATACTCTCAAAGTTCCAACATATCACATAGACGCGATAGACCTAAATATACTATAATATGGTAAAATCATTATAATTCTCAGTGTTTAAATAAGTTTGAATATACAATATTATTACTATCATAATCGTTATTATTATTACTATGCAAACATTGAAATTATTACTATATTAAAAAATAAATTCCAGAATAAAATTTAGATACCGACAGTTACTGCTATCGATACTTTTCTATCGATACTAGAACGGAATATATATTTTTCTTCCAATACTTTAAATTATTATATTATGGATACTTTTATTTCCGTACCACATCCCTAATCACAGCTATAGAGAGTTTAGTGCAATTACCTCATTTAAAATAATATAAACGTCCTTATGGTGTAGTGGTTTTCTGCACCTGGCTGTAAACTCAAGGATCTCGGGTTCAATTCCTGGCTGGTACCTTAGTTATTTTTACTGAAAGGGGAATTACTTCATCAGTCACTAGAGTTTGGTTACTAGGTATATGTTAGGTTGTGTGTCTACTGATTCCACACCCTCATATTCACTACCACCATCACCTCATCTCACAAGGACATGGAAAGAGCTCCCACAGAAAGGATGTATGAATAGTACTTTCGGGTATTCCCTGGCCAACCGTACATTACAGGGTAATCTTTCCACTAATGGGCTACGAATGATATAGCCCAGACGCGCTTTATTATTATTATTTCAAATTATTAACTTATTTTTAAACGGGGTCTTACTACCTGCTATTTGCAACTACCTAAGATAAATTAATTGGGATGAATAAGATAATAATTTAAAGGAAGCTTTCACAAAATTTGCAAAGAAAGAAACTGGAGAATGTTTAAGGAAAGATTTCCCTCAGTACATTATGTAAAAGTCAAGCCTCAAATATATTTTCAATAAATCGTAAACTGACTGAATTGACGTGTTAGTAACGTAACCAACGATGCAGGTGTTGTCTGGTATTAAATGGTATCAATAGGGTGTTCTGTTTTACAGGACATTGTAAATTAACCAAATCATTCACGTACTTACGTCCCACCATGTTATGTACCAGATCGTAAATATTTTGAAACACATTTCAAGAAATATAGACGAAAAAGAAGAGTTAGCGCACATATAACAAGTACAAAATAAATTAAAATACAATGAGAACATTTTTAGAGGCAGGTTCACCACATAACGAGATTGGTTGAGGGTCTCCCAGGAACCACTAGTAAACAATGGCTCACCCACTTATAAAAGGGACGTTTGTGTGTAGTAAAATAACTAAATAAAACGCTTGGTAAATTGCCAGTTAGTATAAAGGCAGCTTAAGAAGTCTACTGAGCGATCCATTCATAAAGGTTCTCCCTTTTCCTCAACACTGAATCTCATTCTTGGTCAGTCAAATGAATGATTGCCGAATCTTTTAAATACGTCTCAGATCATAAACCCTGGTCAGGTTTTCTCGCTGAACTACTCATGTGAGTGTCATACTATGTTATGTATCTGACGGCTAGAAAATAGCTATATCTATTAAATTCATTATTTATAATAAAGTGAGTGATTTCATTTAGTTTATAACACACTGGGCTCTAACAAATTAATAATCCGTAAAGTTTTATATGAATTGTAATAGATATAAATATTAAACAACTAATCGATACTGATAGTAAACTATTTTTACAAATATGAATTTATATATTATTTATTTGAGATAAAAAACCTGCACTTTCTAAACTGATTAAATTAGTACACGAGAATTTTTATAGGCGGAAGTGAAATGTCCTACAAACATTCCGGGAAATGTATTTACGCATATTTTACAGAGTTATTTTACATGCCACAGACAATATGGGACTGAAGGCCTTACTTTTCCTCCAAAGGAAGCTGTGCTACAGATTTTTTCGCTAAGGAAAAATCCGTCTACCTAGGCTAGATTTAACTCCACTTACTATAGGTCCTAAGGTTACCCCAAAACAACTGAGGTAGACTTTCAAAATAAAGTCTTAAGCTAGTGATATGTGTGGAGCTGTAATGTTTTAAATGTTATAATTTGATTAAAAAAATTATTATATTGAATGATTAAAGTTAAATTTGATAATAAATTATTTAAAAATTAGATTAAAATCATTTGATATAGAAGGACAATTACATAGAAGGTAAATTTTCCCTATGACCTGTTAAATATTTTACAATCTATATCTTAAAATAAAATTATTTGTTAACTAAAATGACTATTTATTATGTAATGCTATAAAAATGAAATAGATTCAAACCATATTTTAAAGTTTAGTTGGTCCCTTGTTATTTAAGGTATTTTTAAATCAGTCATTATCACGTTCGTCTACTTCTAAAGGTCTTACATTTAACTCCAGATATGGCAAAAAATATATACTCGTATATATAATTTCGTTTTTGTGTCTTAACCTTTCACAGTGATGAATTAATGGCGATAGATAGTACTAGCTAGTAAGTAGGCTTTCTCTTAAATTAAATTACTATAAATAATGGTCTGACATAGTTTGTCGGCTCATAAAGTACATGTTAAATACCTCAAATTAAATAGCTTAAAATGTGATACTTTTCTATAGCAAATATGATTTTAAGTAATTTAATCGATTGTCCAAAAACTCTGATGGGCAACTATAGTGAATAAATCTAATCATAAACTTAATTAATTCTACATACATTCATAAATATACTAGTAACAACAGCTATGAACATACTATTTAAATAACAGTTATTCATGAACACATCTAAAAGTCAGCAATCTAGACATTTCATAAACGTTAAAGTAAAGTCATATTCGTACAATTTACGCATTAAACAAACATGCTTTTCTATAACGATATTTACTTACAATTCTCTAACACAGGTTCCATAGTTTCCCTTTGCTTTCCGCCTTGGATATCTACGAGTTAGAAAGAGCCTAAAAATATTTACAGGAAAGTAATAGCCACATAACATCAAGGCAAATTTCACTTCTCACAATTGACGTGAGACCAAAAGCTTTACTTTCACTCAGAAACATATCCGCGTTATTTATAGATTCCACAAAACATTGGATAACACTCAACTAACAGAAGGGATTTTTGGCTTTTGCTTTACTGCATACATGATTGACCGAATATTCTAACTCTCTGGGAGTGTTCAGTTTGACTTAGCTTTGTGAGTCATTGTGTGACGGTTCCAATGTATGTGTGGGTGAAAACACTGAAAGATACATGTGAGATAAATTGCATAGCTTTGAAGATGCTGAAACTTATTTAAAATAATTTTCTGCATCTGGTAAAATTTGTAAACCTATTTTGTGAGCACATGAGTATTTGATCGGACCACTTACGAGACAGAGGGGTGTGAATTATTTTAAATTGCACCTGTACAGGGGAATTAAGAGTCTGGAACAGGTTCCAGCTGACATTTCTCAAAATTTACAAATATAATAGATGATGAGGCTGTATCCGTATTAAAGATCATTTTGATCTCATAAGAGCCGATGGTCATTTACTGTGCAATAATTAGGCCTTTTTAAATAAATAATTAGGGTTTCCTTGTTTTAACGTCTCAATCTAAACCTTTTGCCACTCAGTGCGTAAAGGTTATATGATGAAGTAACCAAGAGTAAAAATATTACGATTATGGTGATAAAATAGGCCCTATATTAAATAATTAATATGGCACTTTTATTATTATCATCATCATTATTATTATCATTATTAGTATTAACACCGTGTCTTACTACTCGTTCGGGTTTTACGACTTACGCTAATGTGTAATGCTAGAGTGATTGTGAGATGAAATTGAGGACCTAGAGTTTAACGTGGAATTCGAACCATGGTGGAGGCCTGTCATTCCACACATTAACAAGTTGTGATTAATTCACATCTTTTCAGTGGTGAAGGAAGGGCCTGGCAATCATTTAAATCCGTGCCAGGCCCGAGGATTGAACCCTGGATCCCTATCATTGAAGTCCAACACCTTATCCTTATACTTCCATTTCACCCTGACACTTTTATTATAAACTGATGTGGTATGAACACATCAAAATATAAATTACTTTGAATATTGTTCCCATTACAAATTCGTCACTCTCAAATACAAATGGGTGGGAGTTTCTGTAGAACTAAATGCGTTATATTTTACATATAGTTTAAAAGAAATTAAATCGCCTGTTTGCCTCTTCCATAAAGTTGAACACATTAATCACACAAATTAAATTCATAAATAACCATCACGTTCCTGTTTCTCCAACTTGTTGGAACATAAACTCCGACATGATTAGCTAGCAAGAGTGAATTTAATCCTGATAGTAAAATAAGAAAATGACTATAATCATGGCAATAAATGATAATAAAAGGGTACAGATGGGAAAATATACAATTGTATTATCAAATATGATAAAAGAAATAGTTATCTTAAAACATAGAGACCTGCATCAAGAGTGATGGATATGTTTTATGTTGGGGATGCATTTTTTAAATAGGGGGTAAAGCTATATACAACATGCAAAATGTTGTTATAAACATGCTTTATGGATATATTATTAAATCATATGAATAATTTTATAAAAAGGAAATATTTACTTATATGGTAATGAAGTAAAGTGTTCGTCTCAGGACCCGATGCTCGTGGGTTCAGATCCAGCTAAAGTCAACGAATTTTTCTTGAAAGATAAAAATCCGTAGCACAACTTCCTTCAGAGGGGAAATAAAGCCATCGATCCCACGTATATTGTGGCATGGAAAATAACCCTTGAAGTTACGTGAAAATTCCGGCAAAAATGTGTATGCCCTTCGCGCTCACTCATAGAAAGTCAATTTGTAAGGCAACAGGAAACAATAACCCTTCTTGAACTCATGTACTACATAGGGTGTATACCAGATTGTGCAGGAAGCACTAACCAGCCAAAGTTCGGGGTGCATGCTGAGCTACGGATGGATGGGTTCACCCGAATTGCGCCAATTCTCTTAGCTCGGACCCGAATTGCGCCAAGAGCTTAAAAGTGCCTCCCCCTCCAGACCGGACCCAAATTGCACCAATACCCCCCTTCCCGAGACAGGACCCGATTTTCACCAACTCTGAACATAAACATGCCCGGATGGATAGAGCCCCACGTCAAACCAACCTTTGTACTGTTGACTTAAGAAGGAGAATTAACAAATAAAGTTAAAGAATAAGTTGTTCCATTTTCATTAATGTGGGTTTTGGTTAATTTTACAAAGTATTGAAGGAGCATATGAAAAGTTAAAGGATTCCTTATTGAAACCAATCACAATCATAGTGTGTCATAAATGTTAATGTTCTATCTTTAATTCTATTAACAATGTATAACCTCAGTGAGCATTCTTTTCACAAGTCATACTTCCTAAATTAGATATCCATTTATAATTAAATAATGTTGAAGTGTAGAAAAGAGAATTTAAATAAAATTTAGCCACATTTCCTTGAAGAAAGAGTATGAATTAAGAAGACATTTAGCAGAACCATTCATAGTAGATGGCCTTAATTAAAACCTTTAACTATTCGTCAATAGCACACACGATAAGTCAGGATTGATGTTTAGTACACGTCACTATCGATGTGGTTCGGTGATAAAGGGATTGTCGGGGCTATAGAATTTTAATGGCAGTGTAAGGGAAATATAGGATCGGTTATGGTGATATGTTGCCTCTAGATCCTCTTGTGCAAGTATCAGAAGTGCATGAGGTCTTTTGATTGCTGTAGGATGACACACCATCTGGTTTATAACAAAGAACACGCGTACCTGTTTTTCAAGGCTAGAAGTGTTAGTGCAGTTGTAAATAATAGTGAATTAGCAGCTATAAAGATTAATGATATAAACTTTTCAAATAACAACTATTGTAAAATATTTATCTTCCTTAACTTGCTTTTTAATGATATGTTAATTGTCTTGACATTGTAATAAATATGTAAGACTTATTTATACGAGCACTCAATATTGCAAAAGATTTACAAACAACATTGAAGTTTTAAACATATTGCGTTGAAAGTATTTTATTGATATATATATATATATACATCAGAGAGATAAGTAGTAATTATTAAGCCTGGTTACCACGACCTATTGTACGGAAAGTCACGAAAGGCTCGTCGTTTGTAGACTCGCGAGCTTGTAGTTCGTAGATTTGCGAGACTAACCATTCACACGACACGTGGTATGCACTACTCGTGTCTGTGGATGTGGCGCGATCCTGGCACATCATCAGATGAGCCACAGAACTTTGATATTTCAATCATTTACCAACAGTTCACGGGAACGCCCGAACCAAACCAAACCAACGTACATCTATTGGTCTCACTACCTGTGATCACGCAGTCTTATAGCAGAATCTGTCTAAACACACTCCGTGGGAACGGGCCCTTACACTTGTAAACTAAGTATATATAAAACCACGCTGCTCACAAAATTACCATGTATTGTAGAGCCATGCAATTATTTCTAAAGATGGAATACTAACTGTGTTCTTATTTAATTTATTCGAGACATATTTTCGGGTGTAAGAAACATTTTGTGGAGTGTTTAAAATACTTAAACTTACTTAAAATTATTTTTAAACATAATAAACTTACTTTTTCATCTACCTAACATCACAATATTAATATTTTTTTTTCTTTAGCATACTTTATTTATTCAAAGATATAATATATTTAGTTTCCTCTCAAGTTTGTAATAAGATAATATAGTTCTTATTGGCTTCATCTATTGTTATTAGAGACTTCTTTTAAGGGTGAGTGATTTAATAGCTAATCAATTGAAAATACCACGTAGTGCTCTCATTAGTGGAAGATATATTTCTTGCTTTAAAGATTATTTAAAACCCAAACAAAAGCAGCTTTATTTATCTTGCAAATAAAATAACTTAGAGCAGCTGACCAAAGTCAAGTTTGGGTGTAATAGATTTAGTTAACTTAAAAGATTATTCATTTATAAGGGATTTAATTAATTTTATCATTGATTCATTATCATACATGATTGATTGTTTGATAAGGCTTTGTAATCGTCATGACACTAATTAAGAAGTTTGCTTATTTTAACATTGTAAATTGAGAGTGATAGAACTAGTATAGCAACGTGTTTTGATGAGTGAGGTAGTAATAGGAAGTAACAGATGACTATTCGAAACATTTTTTCAATATTCTTGTTGGAAATAAGACCAATTCATGTTAAATATGGTTCTATTTTAGAGCTATTTGGGGCTGACAATTTAATGACGATTCTAAGGGGTCACTCTGCCAATTTTTGGGGCTGTCCGGGTTAAAGGGCAAGATTAACGAGAATGTGTACTGGAGGGCTACCATCGTGCACAGGCTACCAGGGTTATTTTCCGTGTAGGATCACCTAGAGGATCGGTCAGGCCATCGGTTAAGCATTCCTTACCATACTTTGTTCTGTCATGAGCTCCTGATTAAAGTATTTTAAAATCCTTTTTGTGTCTTTTTAGTAACTTCTTAGAAAATCAAAATTTGTAGTAGTGTAAAGTAGTACAATAAACCTTAAAAACTAAAGCCATTTATAAACAATGAATCAACACATATATATAATTTAACTGAGCCCATCCTTGGCTGCAGCCCATTCTTACAGTTTAAGGGCCAACAAGAAATTTCGGTAGTCATAAGTGGTTTTTAGGGTTTTGCTGGTTAACATCAAAAATATCACTTCTATTGCGAGAACTAATTCGGAAGGAAAATACTTTGAAAAACAACCGCATAGGGGTACTTCAAGCAATGATTGGTACGTGTTAGGTGAACGAGGACGCTGTACCAGGACTTGGAATTTCAAACCATCAGCATTGTATCACCAGTTGCAGAGAGGACCAGTGGAGAGAAAAGGTAGGAATTCTTAGACACAATTTCTATAGCTTTAGTTGAAGCAATGGTAGTGAAGGTTGACCTACAGATAGCAGCTATTTCCCAACTAGCGGAGGAGCTGGAGAGAGCTAGGGTAGAAAATGTTAGATTATAAGATGTTAAGAAGAATAAGAGTGATAATGAACAGATACCGACGGTAAGGAATTTTACATTTATGCTTACTATTCCAATATTCCATGGGAGGCCAGAAGACAATATTTTGTTGTTTTCGAGAAAATAGGTCAAGCTTCAATAATATCTGGATGGTCAGATGTAGAGATAAGTGCTGTAATTTTTACGTTTAACTGGAGAAGGAGTTTGCAATTTCAGATCAAAACTGTTTAGAGACCAACGGTTTGGAGGGATTGAAAAGAGTCTTAGTGGGTAGGTTCAGAAAGAATAAAACAAGAATATTTTTTAGAGAACATTTGACCAAAACTAGATACTTGGATGTAGAGAGGGAAAAAGGTTTTGTGGACAGGATTAAGAGAATTAATGTCAATAAGTACGAATTAGGGGATGATCAAGTCTGGAAAGAAGTAATTATTTGAGGCAGAGCAGAGAGGCCTAGATTCCTTTTTAAACTTACTTTTTGGAGAAATAGGTAAATTAACTGGGTTGGAAAAATCTATGGCATCAAGGAAGTGGTGGAAGCGGCTATAGACGTAGTGGAAACTAATCATCAAACACACAAGACGGAAGAAAATATTCGTAGAATAATCTTTACTGTATATATATAGGGGTCATTGTTTCAAATGTAAAAAACAAGGTCATGTGATGAGGGATTGCAGATATATTAGGGAGAGAGAGCAGTCGCCTGTAATGAAGGTAAAGCAGTGTTTGAGATGTGGTAAAACGAGGCATCTAGCGATCCAGTGTTTTGGAGGGTTTATCCATTATCAAAACCAGAACAGGGTTATAGAAGCCATGAACTACGGTACTCACCGAGAACTGTCTTCATGGTGTTAATCGAATAAGATGAATGTGCTACTGTCAGCGTGTATTTTTCAAAAAACAATATAGATTTCAAATAGATAGTAGGTTACAAATTTATATAATGTGACAAAGAGAGTGAAACGCATGGATATTTCAAAACTGAGATTCGAGATTTTGGGCTTATCAGGTTGCATAATGAATAACTTGGAGGAAGTTGTGGTGGACATATAGATAGGTAAGAAAGCCTATAGGGTTGCATTTCAAGTGTGAAATTTAGACCAATGTGAGCTATGATGGCATACTAGGCCTATACTTCCTGCCAAAAACACGGAAAAGATCCAAGAAGATTTTACGATTAGGGTATGTTACACATAACTTGAACTAAACATCTGATAAGAAGACAATAAGTACAAGTGTATCTATAAAGGGGGCAATTAACTTTATTTGTGCTCTGGAATCTGTTCGTGTACTGATATACTTAATTGTTGGTTAGAGTCTGTGTCAAGGCACAAGGAGAGTTGTAAGGGATGTGGTGAGAGTACCAGAGAAGCTTAGTGGTAAGCCCTGTATTTATATTGTCAAGCTATTGTTCACAGACGAATTTTTAAATGGCCAACTCGAGATATGTGCAACGCAGCATCTGTATAGACTCGTTTATACAAGATAACCCAGAGATACCCTAAGGGCTGAGTCACCTAGAGGGTATAGGGGTTAGAGTACCCAGGAAGCATAAAGTTGCCGAGCGCATTTGTTAAGGGAGAGTGACTTCACAGAAGCTGACTGAGAGTCTACTTTGGAAGGGAACGTGAGGAGTGTGAACTGGAGACTCTCAGTTTTAGGAAAAGCCACGAGGAATGACGTAAACAGCTATGGGGGTACAAAAAACAGCAATATAAGGTGTTAAGGAAACCGCTAGTGAAAATATTGTTTTTTTGTGAAAAAATGGAACTTAGTACCACTACACAAAGGAAAAAACCTGATGAAATTTTAGGATAGAATCAATCCACTTTTCAGGGACCAAGCAATTTACCACTGACAACTGACGATGAACATGCGATCCAGAAAGAGAAGGACAAGATCATCCTGCAAAATAATAATTGTGGATTTATCAAGAACCATGCGGGGCTTAAAGTCTCCAACTAAACTGTTAAGGAGGGTTCACATTTCAAGTGAATTGAAGAAGCAGAATGAGCTAAGCTACAAGAGCTATGGAAGAATGTCTATATAAGATTAGCCATGATTCATTTGTAAAGCAGGCCAAACAGCACGATAAGAGGGTGCAACCCACTACATACCATGTTGGAGATTGGGCCTATTTGACGAATACCACTTTATGGGAGAACCAGATTAGGAGATTCCCGAGAAAGTTTACAGGTCCATATCAAATATTGGAGGTCCTGAGTAAGGTTACTGTACGAATTCAGCTTTCTTATCGCTCAATGGTAGTTAATGTAAGGAGGCTGAAGACTTTTGTGTTTATGAATCCTATCCTAGCTCTGTCCACAGATCAGAGGTTATACCATGGGCAGACCAAAGAAGTTACCTATCACCCAGGAGGCTTATAGTAGAAGGAAGAGGTCTGGCCTTCATACCTTAGAGCCAATACCTGATGCTCATTGATTGGGAACTTACCATAAGACGCCAGTTAATCAACGTATTCTGAGGCCACGTATGTCAATAGTGAAAAAGTATAGTAAGTGAAAATCATCCCTTGGAGAGAGAGAGGGAGAAAGAAGTGCTAGTGCAGTGAAATCGCATGTCTTACTCGTAGCTAAGCTGGTGCAAGAATGTATTAATCAGCGAAAAGAGGTTGGACAGAAAAACAACAACATAAATTACAATTTAATTCTTTGTTATTTTTTATAAAGAAAAAATCCGTTTTGGTATTTTGTTATAATGATATATAAATAGTTAATTTTATTATCGTTTCTATATGCAATAATAAATTAAGCTTATAAAGGGAATATTATTTTTTACTTTAGTTGAAAGGATCTTAGGTTAAATCCCAACAGGATTTAATTACTTTTCAAACCTCAGAAACAGGAATAGCATTTGAATATGTAAATGAAGTAGTATTGTCATAAAACAGCTACATAATAATATGAATTATAGCATACAACCTCTTTTGGACGAGTCAAAACTATTAAAAGATTCGATTAAGATTGTGCAACTATTAGGAACATGATAATTTTTTGAAAAAAAAAATAGAATTTATAATTTGACAGTTTACTTCTAGAATTCCTTAAATCGGTTAAGGGAATTTTTTCATAAATTTAGTGCAATATAAAGGAGCTTAACTAACTTTGTGCCACCCAAAGCATCTCTTTAAGGAAGATATTAGTTTGATCTATGAGTAAAAATCCTCGAAAGTCTGATCGGATCTCTGGATCACAAAGACTTGTCCTTTTTATTGGAAAGGTCCTATCAGTTAGATGAGGAACAAGAGAGATTATTGGTAAATCATAATGACATATTAATAAATCTGAAATGCTTACAGGAAATAATAATGAATAACACCAGACTCATTACCAGGTTAGCGTAAAATTATATTGAGCATTATCAAGAGTTTTATATACAGTTTAATGCGAATATAGAATCTTTATTGGAAGGGATATAGATTTGAATGGTTATTATTAAGAGTGTCGCAAGCATTGACCAAATTATCTGTTAGATTTGAGTAGTTTCGAGTATGCTTTAGAATTTAGTTCCAAAAAATCATTTAAGGACCATGCTTATTGAATCAGGTGGTTTTCAAAATTACTCATCGTGATAAGAAAAAATATGTTACCCCTACTCTTGATGATACACTCCATAGCAGCAATATACTTACATGATGTTTAAGGAATGAGTTCTGTTATTACAATTTTAATAGGAGATAGTTTACAGTAAATTCTGAAAATTGAAAAATGACACCTGAAGATGGAAATTGAAACCTAGACCTTTGGCTTATTACGCCAATGCTCTAACCAGTGAGTTATCCAGGAATCGTCTTGCGCTCAGGGTCATTCTTCTCCCATATTTTAAGGCAGAGTCTATGATGGGCGTGCGGAAATCGTCGACTACAAATGTGTGATTCATTAAAATCACGAGCTATCAGATAAGGCAGCCTCCTTTGACTCGGTAGTGGCTTATTGCTGCCCCTTGTACAGTTATTATAATTGAAAGGGATAGCATATTTAAGAAATAACCCGTCTTCAGTTGTCATTTTTTAATTTTAAGAATGATATTTAGATTTCAGTAAATTTTCACTAAAACAAATTAAATATCTTTGGCTATTTGATTCTTACAGTTAATTGTTAATGTACCTTTGGTAACAAGAGAAAGCATTTTTTGAATAATACAAAATGCACACAGTCCCAGTAGCTTGGTATGAAACCATGGTGAATTTTATTAGTATGAAGTACTTATAATCGGTAAACAAAGAAAATGTTTTATATTGCTTGATTAAAGTTATTTTTTGAATGTAAAGGACCGAATTTGGTTTTTCGTCCAAATAATTTAATGTTGTTAGATATTTATGTTAAAAATTGTGTTTTCAATCTATTAATGACTAAAAGTTATACTAGCTTGTGTGAAAGGTAAGTAAGAAGTTTAAAAAGTCCTGCTTTTTAAATAGTATTATCAGGATGGTTGTATTTAGTAGAGAAATACACTGAAACTACTTTTATATGTAACGAGAGTGTACGTCATATTCTTCAATAAATATAAATTTAATTATTACAAGGAGATTGTGATTTAGTAAGGATTTTTTTTAACTTCTCGTCATTCATCAGTACGGGATGAAGGTTAAGAATCAGTGGACCTCCATGCGATTCCTTGAGTTAAAAAAAAGTAATTGGGAGAGAGTGTTTTAATTTTTTCTGTTTAGATTATTCTACACATTTACTGGAGGGATTAGACATTTACGTAAATTCTAGTGGTTCCACAATAAACCATGATAAATTAATTAGTAAATCTGAATCAAAAGTTGAAGAGAGAAATTCTAATAAGTTACTTATTTGTATTTACGTAATATCAAATGTAGTAATTATGTGTGTGGGTATAACTTAATTGTATGAAGGCCTACTTATGAAAGTAAACACAAATTTCAGGGGCCAGGAAGCCGACCCAAAAAGTATGCCCAATATTATTGTGGCATTGCCAATAAGTTTAGTTGACACTATGACAAGTGATGAGTCATAAAATTTAAGAGTCAAAAAGTAAACAAGTTATGAGTATATATATATATATATATATATATATATATATATATATTTTTTTTTTCAAATCCTTTAAAGGGAATCAAGTTATTGAAAGTGGTGTTCGAATAGCTTGGGAAACCCCGTAGTAATGTAATCGCCATTACACAAATTGAGGCGTTTGTCTATCTTAACATTGTAATATTGTAAATTGCGAGTGGAAAAACTATTGTAACATCGTATTTTGATGAGTGGGATGGATATAGGAAGTAACAGCTGACTATTCATTACAGTTCGTTAACATTCCTCTTGGCAATCAGGCCAATTCATGGTATATATTTTAGAACTATTCGGGGCTGACCATTTAACAACGATTCTAAGGGGTCATTCTACCCATTTTAGAGTCTGCGTAGGTTTGGGCGCCAGATAATTGAGAATGTGTGCTGAAGGGCTACCGTCGTGCCCTGGGTACCAGTGTTCTTATCCGTGTAAGATCACCAAGAGGATCAGTCAGGCCTTCAGTTAAGCAATCCTTACTATACTTGGTTCTGTCATGAGCTCTTGAGTAAAGTTTTTTTCAAATCCTTTTTATATCCTTTTAGTAACTTCTTAGAACATCACATTTTGTAGTAGTATAAAGTAGTACAATAAATCCTAACCCCAAAGCCGTCTATAAACAATGAACCCACAAACATTTATCTGTTCACTGTCCCCATCCTTGACAGATACCCACACTTTCTGTTTAAGGGCCTACAGGATGGGTGTGACTGTTTATTTAAATTGTAATATAAATTATATAATGACTTTTCTTTGAGCAAAATAATATATATTCACGCCTTATAACTCAGACAACTGTATCGTATTATTTGTGTTGGTCATTTTAATGGATGATAAGGTTTTAAACTCTATTAAATTTCCCTAATATTAATTGATACAATACATTACTGACTCCAACTTCATCGACCATACACCTAGTGTGTATTTTATAATACAGTGTAACATTTGATATATTTTTAATTCTCTCCATCCAGTACTTATATACGTGGAGTTTTGTACATAGAATAATCAAGTGAAGCGAAAAACTTTGTTGTGACTATTCATCTAACTAAATCGCTTACACTCACTTTTTACCAATAACTTTTTATCTGTAAAATGTTTCAATAGGACATTGATTTATAGTGAGAGGCTACTCACCATATTTATTGTTTGTGTAACACAAATGTAACTTTTTTTTGTATGTGCTTTATTTTTTCGATGGAGATAGTAATATTGGTGTTAAATCTGTCTATATTCAACCAAAAATATTAAAAACAAATATAAAACCTAACTTATTTTAAGATTTTTGAGGGTTGATAAAGAGGGAATTTCTCTTCTAATTTTATCAATCAATAGTTATGTATTTTAAAACTCTTTCTCACTACAAAAATGTTTTATTTTATTTACAATTTATTTATATAAATTAATAAGAATTTCTTTTTCCTGGCAGAATACAAGAATTTTATCTGCCTTCAAACTAGGTTAAGAAATTCCAGGCATGGACAACCATACTGGTGTTTTAGTTCAGCATAAAATCCCAATCTATTTTTAAAAGTTTATTTTTAAAGATTACTCTACGGCCCGTATTGTTTATATAACTTTTGTTTTTAAAGCTAAGTGAAGGCTAGAGAAATCCGAGATAGCCTTGGCACAGTTGTAAAATTATTTTAAATAGTAACAATGCTTATATGTTGTTGGATGCTTCCCTGCGTTTAAGCCTGTCCTAAACACACCCACACACACCCACACACACACACATATATATATAGTTTTCGTAGCTAAATTTTTATTGGTGAATCCTTCCCTGAGGGACGCAGATATAAGAAATCCTCGACAAAACTTCTTTAATAAAAGGACAGAAAGTCTTAAGACGTAAAAGGTTTCTGTGATGCGAAATGTATTCCACTGGCTAGGCGTGGGCTTGCACTTTACTAAAATAATATTATATTAGAGAGAGATTCGTGAAATTAATAATAAAAATGTATTAATAAATTTTTAAACTAAACACAAAATTAACTCAAATGTAATTCAAGCATACTTTCTGGTGTCCAAAACTGGAATCAAATAGTCTTTAAATGCCATCTAAATTTCACAAAATTGCTGCTAATATTATATTTATATCGTATATTAAGCTGGTGGTGTTATGGAGTTAGGAATAACTGTTGTCAAGGTTAAATAGATATGTGTATGTATATATTCTTTTCGCTAACCTTGCTCACCACAAAACAAATAAATATTAATGATTACTGTATATAAAAATATTTGAATATATATGTGTATGCATGTCTATACATAAATATATACATGTATATATACATAAAATAAAAAATATGTTTAGAATGTTAATGTAGATCAATTATAAATTTATATTATACTATTGAAAATACTTCACATTCATTGTGGTATTTTTATTAATAGTTTAATTTTTTTTAATATAGTTTTAAGATAAATAAGTATGAATAAGCCTTAAGTTGGTCTTAGGGTAAAGTGCTTGCCTCAGGAACCAAGGTAGACGGATTTTTCTTTGGTGATACATTTCTGTAGCACAAAGTACTTAACAGGGGAAGTAAATCCGTCGCTCCCATGTATATTGGGGCATGTAAAAGAAACCTGGAAGAAATGTGGATAAAAATCTTGTCTGGCAAAATTGGTAAGCCCGTTCATAGAAATTAACGAGTTTTGATTTAATTATTAGGATCGGAAAGTGCAAGTTAAATACCTCAATCAAAAAATAGATCTAATCCTTAATTTTTAATTAGTAAAATCAATTATTATTATTATTATTATTATTAGCACTGCGTCTTACTAGCCGTTTGGGTTATACGCTTACGCTAATGTGTAATGGTAGGGTGATTAGGAGATTAAATGGAGGACCTACAGTTTAACGTGGAATCTGAACCACGGTGGAGTCCTGGCATTCCTCACATTCACAAGATGTGATTAATACACGTATTGTCAGAGGTGAAGGAAGGGTTTGGTAATCAGATAAATCTGTTCAGAGACCTAGGATTGAACCGCGGACCCCAGCACAGAATTCCGACACCTTAGCAGCACATCACCCGTAAAATCTACTGTCTTTGAACGTTTAGTGATGACATACTGTCTATATTTATTAAAGCGCAACACACCTTATCAATAATTCAAATAGGTTGTACAGCTCTAACCAGATGTCATGTCGCAGACTTATAATTTTCTTTAATCATCACTAGAAATTATGAAAATTGAGAACATTTTATAATATCTAAACAAATACAACAATGTTGAAAAATTACAATTTTAAATATAAACATTTATTGTACTGATCTCACCTTCCTGGTTGTAAAGGGAAAACTATAATATTAAAACGAAAGTAAGATATATTTTCTAATTTGAATGCGTATTTTGTATCTAAAATATCATGTAATCAGCCATGAGATGAAGTCTTATGAAAATATTTTCAACGCTCTTAATAGTTCACTGTTTCAATCAAAATAAGTGAGGATTTGCCAAAGGATATAATTGAGTGATACATGAAACGAGTAAAGATTAAAACAAAGGCGTTTGTTTTTTAGGTAAACAAACTTATAATTCCTCTCAGCTTTGAAGGGCTTGTTTGGATGATAGGATCTGCGAAATTATGAAATGGAACTATTCTTTTGGTTAAAATGACACGCGTATTAAGTGAGTTGGCCACCTTCTGGTGGGAGAAACCTTTGAAGTAGGTTTGAAGGAGTGCTAAGTGGAGTAAAGAAAACGTAATTTCATGCATTGAAAGAGGTTGAATGTTTATAGCCGTGTGCGCCTAAAGCTAAATATGTTGTTAATGGTTTCCTCCCAAAACCTGTTAAACGGATATAGCTTTGGTAAATAGAACGATTTGCAAAATTCTTTAATTTCATGGTCAGTAAAACATAAAAGTCAACAAATCTTATATTAAAAATTTTGTCAAAATAATTAGTATTGTTTATCACTAAAATTCAAGGCAAATATAATATTATTATTTAAAAATTACGTTTAGATAAAAAAAAAACTCTCATTCTCTCGTAACTCCTGGCTTAGATAAAGTATTTTGATTTAAAAAATAATACTTAATGTGAGGTTTTGATGGATATTGACGTTTAATGATCCAATTAACCATTAACAGTGTTTTCATTATGATTGCTTCTGTCTGTCTATATCTTGGTATAGAGTTAAATAAAATTTACCGATTGGACTAAAATCATTTGTCTAGGATGTTTAAATGTTTTCCCCATAACATTTTTGGAATTAGATATTCAGTTCTTGAAAATTTAAGTGTAGTTTAATGAATGGCAAAAAAAAACCTTAATTCTTTTCTATAAGTAATTTTGATTCAATTACTGTTTTAAATTACCAACAAAATTGCAGTTGTCATTTTCCATGAAAACTAGTTTAAAAGTATTTAACATTAGCGTAAATTACAATTAATATTGTTTAAATTGTTGCAACTAATTAGAGATACGATATTAGTTTTGTAAAACTGTAGTACTATTTAAAATAAAAAACCTTAAGTATGAAATATATATACTTATAAAATTAATAGTTTACGAGCTATTAGACATTTTATTTTTAAAATTGAGCTTTAGTAAATCGTGTGTTTATTATTACGATCCTTAGTGAAGAGAGAATTTTTTCTTAATATGTTTCTGTAAATGTTAATATTATTTCTTTTATGATCTTTGGTGAAATGCTATGCACTTTTTTCATAATGTTGCTACAACAATATATATTACTGTCCTTCACAAATATTATATGTCTTAAGTGAATGTCTACATTTAAAATAAAGGAGAGAAAAAGCTAGTGCGGCGAACTGTAAGATTTATTGATATTTGCTACCAAGATGATTAATAATTTTAGTTTAGACATTTTTATTTAATATTTACTCAATTTTTTAACAGTAAAAATAATAAAGAATTATAGTGTAGCTAAAATACTGACCCTGTTTTTAAAATGATAGTACAGGGAATATTAAAAGAAGTTTAAATAATTCTTTTGTAATAAATAATACCGCCCCTTTATCCGGGATTTTTTTTTATATATGGTTAGTAGTTAGACAACATATTATTTATACCAAACATGATTTTTTTTCAATATGTAAAGTAAATTGGAAAATGAAATTACTATTATTATTATTATCGTTATTATTGTTATCACCAATTATTATGTATTCCCTCAAATATTTATAAAACAGAATTTGTACTTTGAATTCCAATTGTATGATTTTATACCTAATAGAAAGCAATCTTATAAGCAGAGAATGAACATTAGCAATTATTACCAAGTATTTTATACGGGTTGTAAATTAAATCCATGCACACAAAATGAATGTTTTAATTATTTTTTCAAATCTAAACCATTGTGAATGTTGATCAAATGGTTAAATACATCACAATAAGTTGGGAGATGTATTAATATACATAATAATTTTAGTGATATTATCAAGCTTACCTCTACTAATTTTCTAATAAGTTTATGGCCGTGAAATATTAAACATTTGATGAGTTTTCACGAGATAGCACAGTATAAATTTGAAATTGGATAAAAACATACAAAAGGTATTTGTTTACAGTTTATGTGGATTATATACGATTTATTGAAATCTAATTTTTATATGAAGCTAAACTATATAAATAGATTAATAAAAATCAATAAGACACACACATATAGACGGTGTAGTTACATAAATTAAGGTTGGTTCACAACTATCGGTAGGGTGAAAGTGAAGAAACTATGAGCGTAATAAATGAGGTTTCAATTATATCAGTCGGTTCTCACTTTCAGTTTTAAATTTATTGTTTATTTTGACCTTAATCTAAGTGGAAATGAGCGTATAATGAACAGGGAATCCGTTTTATTCAGAATTACTAGCAGCCAATAACCTTTCATATTGGTTTTCAGAATGGTGTTCAAACTATGTGATGAATTTACTGGCAATGATTTTTTATCACCGTTATGAAAGTGGGGATGTTTTCAGAATGTTAGTAATGAACCTTATAAAAAAAGACGGTATGGATATTAACATCCGTTATTAGACATGGGCACACTGGTATTACCATCCAGAAATTATTAATATTGTTCTTCAGATATAATCGGGTAGTTTATGTAAGTTTCATGAACTATAAAGCCAATTTTTATTTTTCTGAGGCACCTGTAATTTCATTACAAAAATATCTCACCTCATCTATACCAACAATAAAATTTATGTTTGTTTTAAATTGGCTTATTTTCTAACCACAAAAGAATAAATTATAGTAATATATAACTTTACCAATTAATTTTTGTGACATTTTTAAAATAAATAATCCTTTTATTGTTAAAAATGTGCTTGGTAACGTGTACACTGGAAATATTTTAATATATAGTTAGAATAAGTTTCAGTTTCAGTACGACAAAATAAGTCTTATTTATTAGTCATTTTAATATATTTCAATAATTTTACAAATGGACATATCTGACGGTTATAAAAAGTTACTAGATCTACGTTTACGTATTCATGTGTAAAGAAAGGTAATCGACTGCAATCACTTTTGATAGCCTGATAATTAATTATATAATAATACTAATATATTTACCACAAAATATATCTATGTATTTTTAAAAGGTACTTTAAATGTTCATTCATAATAAAAACTAGGTTTATATGAGAAATGACCTTGAAATCTTCCATTCACTGGTTTGTCGCCAAAAGGATGGTCAAGGCTAGAACCTCAGCTTAAAATGGAAGGAAGACTTTTACATAACAGTACTCACTGTGATTAAAACATCTCTACATGAAACATGGGTAGACTATATTATTTATAAGATTTACTTAACCACACCATCAGTCAAAGGGTCTTAGGTGCTGGACTCACACTGCTCTTTACTAGCGTCGAGAACTGGGCTTGTTACCATCAGTGTAGTTTTCCCACAGGCGAGTGTAATGTTGTGGTTAAATCATTATCTCACCACGTGATTGAGAGATTGATTTAGAGTTGCGTCATTAATAACACCAATGGTAAATGCACCCCACCACTTCCAAAGGTCTATGTCAAACGCCTCACAAATATGATACCACACGTAATACACACATCTCTCCTCGAATAGCACATTGAGTTATTTGAATAACATATAAACAAAAACCTTATAATATTTAAACAGTATAATCCTGTGGCTTGGTTTTAAAAAGGCCGGTATTATTTTTAATTTATATTTTATTAATTTGCCTTAAACTATTAATATCAGTTTATAGATATTAAATGATGAGAGGGCCAAAAACCTATTGATTACTTGTGTATAATTTGATATTTATTGAATTTATTATTTGGGAGAATTAGAATATATTTTAATATGACGTATCTCTTTATTTTTTCAGCGCCATGTTTTGCTACCTGTCTGGGTTATGTGCTAATGCACTAATTACGCTAACGGATTTAGGATTAAAAAGGTTATATTTAGATTAAGTGTATCCGCATCTACGTGGAAGAAGAGTGGAAACTCATTTTGGAAAAATCATCCTCAGTACACACTACCAAGATTCGAACCTCAATCATCCCATCATTGGCAGTCTCATCTACTGCAATAGTGATGCCCTATACCATGCAGTCACCGAAGTGGGTATCTCTTTATTAAGCTCTCTTAAGACAATTAGATTTTTGACTAATTCTGCTTTCTTTGATACCGCGTCTTACCACCCGCTCGGTGTACACTTATATAAACTAATACCGTCACTGTGTTAGGGATTAAGGTGGTATCAAGAGTAAATGTACCAGAATTTGCGTGGAGGGTGAGTGTAAAACCATTTCGGCTCCAACCGCTTTCAAGATATTCTACCAGGTTTCAAAATATGATATTCACATAAACGGCAATTCAGTCTATTGATAGAGTGACGCTTTGTGGCATTTTACCAACGCGGTGGATTATGATTTTGACATTGACCCATTGATTTCCAAAATATATAATTTCACTTGCGCTTTAACTGATCTAGCTCAAGTTACTCTAATTTTCCTCTTAATTGTCCAACTATTAATATGTTTAATCGTCCTTATTATAAACAGTGAAAATAAAGGGGTAGAATTTAAGAGGAAATGTTTCTGAATTTGAGTGGAAGAAGATTATAAAACCATTTTTAAAAAAACACTTAAGTATACCCGACCAGAATTCGAGCCTGGACCATTCTGTAATCTATTTTACAGTCTAAAATGAGAGTAACGCATTAAATCATACGAACACCGATGCGGGTATTACCGTATTAATTATTTACACTTAGTTGTTATTTGATGTGTTTAACGTACACTTTCTTACTCGACTAATTAATTATATCAGCACATAACTTACACACTAGCTTAAAATCCATAACAAAGACAACACCCATTGATTCATCCCTCTGAAAGAGGAAACCCACATTTCTCCTATGATACATTTTTATGTCTTGCCATAAAGCAAACCTGGGGCCCTTAGCTCCATAGACAGACACGCTTCTAACTAAGCTAACTAGCTAAGGTGTTGTACAACGTATAAATTAAAGAGTACCAACATCTTACATTAAACTACCTGGTTTCAATCCATTAAATTATATTCTTTAGTGGTAAGATTATAGCAAAGATTATTAATTATATGGATTAAAAGATCCATGAAGATTAGATAAGTTTAAATTATATACACACTTATAATTTTAGAAGGTATGAGAAAACTACAGGATTGAAGAAAAAAAAGACAGCGAGCCTTGGATTAAATTCTTGACCTCAAGGGTCAAAGTCAGGAAGGAGAAACAAATTCTCACCCTTATTTTAAGATTAATATAAGCTGCGTTTATTAAAATCTTCAAGCTAAGAAATGGACACCACATAAAAAGAGATCGATATGTGTCAGGAAAAACTTAGTTCCAGCATTTTGTCTCCTAAAACACAGGCGTGAATACTAACTTTAGTGTGAGGCAGAGGTTGGAAGAGTAAAGGGTGAAGTAAGGACTTGCGAAAAGGGGACTGGAAGGGTGGTTTTGGAAAGCGCCACGACGCTTGAGATACGTGCTGCGCGGGCTAGAGTACGATTCAAGAGTAGAGCAACAACAGGTGCAGATGACGGTCGGGTGAGAAGAAAGCCCCTGCCCCCTCTAACCACCCTTCCCTCTTATCACCCCGACCAACCATCTCCATCACTTTACTCTCAAGCTTTGACTCTTCTGTCTGGGATCGCTCCTCACGTTTCTACAAGTGTCGGGGAGTTCAAAATATAACACCCCTTTCTCACACCCCATTCCAACCAAAACCATCTGCCACACTACCTCTCCTTCAACCTACTTTTGACTAACACCACTTCCACCCCCCACCCCCCTACCACCCTAGGAAAATCTTTGTCTTCATATAGCTCAGCTATGGGACATATCTTGTCATGGATTGCGTCAAATGAAAATGGGTTAGTAGTGACTACAGTGAGCTCAAAATTTTAATAAAAAAAATTATTTAAAGATTTGAAAAGTGCGTTGGTTAATTTTTAGATAGAAAAATCATATATATAATATTTAGCACCACGTCTTACTACACGTTCGGGTTATACGCTTTAAGTACTATTACGCTAATGGAATAGGAATTGGGAAGAATGAATTAGAGGAAGTGAGCTCGCATTTGCGTGGAGGGAGAGTGGAAAACCATTTTGGAAAAAACACCCCAATTCACAAGACCGAGATTTGAACCTCGATCTCCCCGTCCTCAGCAGTATAGCTCAACACGACTAGCGCATTAGCCAACTACGCCACCGAGGCGCGTAAAATCATATAGAAAACACATACTTATAGATATTTCTAATCAACATAGGTGTAACTGTGTTCTGTTAAACTATAATTTTAAAGGTTTTAATATTATTTATAAAAAAATATTGTGCTTGACTTGACTTGACGTATGGACGAACGAGAGTAATTTTAACTACTTGTGAACAGTTTTTTCTATAATCATAATATAATTCTATAAAAAGCATACGCAGAAATATATTATGTGGTATTAAACTATCATTGCTATTATTATTTTGAGTATTTTACGTGAAAAACGAATACACAATTACACAAATGATAATATTTTTGGTTATGCCGGGAATAATTGAAACCAGGAGAATTAATTTAAATGACAAACTCATTACCATATAGGTTAAGGTGTCTGAAAACACACATTGAGTTAAGTGTGTGTGTATATATATATATATATATATATATATATGCTTAATTCAGTGTGTGTTTTCAGACATATATATATATATATATAAACGTCCTATATAGCAATGACGACAACTAAACTTATCTGTCGGAAAACACACATTGACATATACATAATCATATAGTACATTAATATTACAATTATGCTTGCTTGTAAAACAATTTAATATTTATCTTAGGTTTTTAATAACTAAAATCAAATGATCACGCTTTTGTTTATACAGTATAAATAAATTGATAAATTTAAAATCAAGTTTATATTGGTAGGAGAATTAAAATTATAAGAGATGTATTATAAATTAATGGAGTATGTGTCAAAAACTATAATATTTGTTGATACTTAATTTGTATTTAGATTTAGAAATGACTACAAACATGTTATTGTCCAATTCATTATTTTTCTTCTTTTATAGTTATTCGACATTATTTTTATTAGCACGTTTAATACTAATGGGTTTTAGTGACTTAATCCAAGCGTTACAGAAGGGCGTTTCAAAGCTCAGCGTAGGAGTGAGTCATTAAATATTAAAGCGATAAATCACATTTTAAAAAACAACCTAAGATCATCCTGCCAAGATTCAAGCCTTGAATTCCTTATCACAGCCAATCCAACCCGTCACGAGATTTACGCCTTGGACCATGTGATAACACGTGTCGGTGTTGATGAATTTGAGAGGACAAATTCAGAAGGACCATGTTACGCAAATATTCACAGCTCAAGCGCTTAGCTTAATAGCCAGTGTTGTATTTTGACGGCCTACGCGTGGGTTTCGTTTCTATTTTAAGCCTCTTTCAGACCTTGTGGTTTTAAGTGAACATGTTACAGCAATGATTTATAGCTTGGGGAGAGGAGTGTATTTCCCAGATGTTCATTTAGCAAAATGTTGATGGCTACGGCATAAAGCGACGCACTAAACAATCATGTGAGTGAACTATAAATTCTCGAAATGTAATGCCAACAAAATGCTTACCAGTGTGTTACATGAGCTGCCATAACCATGTTATATCTTTTTTTTTGTTAAACAATGAATGAATTTTAAAAAATCGTTAGAAAAAGAATATATGTTTTTAGGTACATTTTGTTACGCTAATCATAGTAATTTTTGGCACCGTTTCATTAATATTTTTATGACTTCGTAAAAATCCCTTTCCTTATCTCAGCCCTTGGATGAAAACCACTAGACAATCATGAGCAGTTAAAACAAGTTTTTTATTCTGGTTTTTGTTTAGAGGTATTTTTAGAACTGCTTCTTACTAACTGTTCAGGTTATGCTCATTAGTACTAATTATAATAGTGAGTTAGGAATGAGGAATGTTGAGTTAAGGGGAAGTACACCCACATTTGTGTAGTAGGAGGGTGAAAAATAATGTATTAAAGAAATAATATAATAATATTTAGCACCGCGTCTTACTAACCGTTCAGGTTATACGCTTTAAGTACTAATTACTATAATGTATTAGGAATTGGGAAGGTTGAATTAGAGGACGTGAACCCGCATATATGTGGAGGGAGAGTGGAAAACCATTTAGGAAAAACCACCCCTAGTTCACCCAACCGAGATTCGAACCTCGATCTCCCCGTCCTCAGCAGTCGATCTCAACACAATTGCGTTAGCCAACTACGCCACTGAGGTGGGTTATTAAAGAAAAACAGTATACTTGACCGATATACGAACCACAGTCTTCTTAACATCGCCAGTATAGGTTGTTGAGAGAATAACGCCTAAGATCATGCAGCCGCTGAAGCAATTATAAGAGGAACATAAGAGGGGACTTAACCAGTGTAGTTGGACACGTTGGCTAGTTGTCAGACTCATCATCTATGATTTTCCTTCGAAGGTAAGTGAAGGTTGCGGCTCTAATCCAAACCGGGGGTAATGAATCTATTTTTTCTTAACTAGTTTACTATTCTCCATACACACAAATGCAATGCAAGTAGATTTCCTTTTGATTGTACAGTACTCATCTCTACCTTATTTGCGTAATTTTAATGTGTACGTCCCTGATGTGTGGTAAGATGCTTAGTTATAAAATAAAAACAAAACTATGCAGTATGAACAAGCAATACCCAATTATTGGTTAAGTTAAAGGTGACTAAAATAGTCAGTCACAGCTGATACAGAAGACTTAGATGGGTGTATGAGTCGCCTTCTAGCTAGGTTGCATGAAGCATAGAATATAATAACTAATAGGAATATGAGGGATATTTTATGTTTCAACAATAACCTAATGTTTCACACTTGCATTCTGCTACATATCCGCGCCTCGCGAATATATCCACACTAGTAGGAGGGAGAAGATGGAGGTGGAACCAAGAACAAATAAATAAAATTTGGTTAGATGGAGAGTGGAGAGCCAACTAAGGCTGATCTTCCCCGACTTTTGACCTTTGCATGCCCCTTTTTAAGTCCCTAGGCCTCACTAAAATAAGCCTTCCAACTATTCGTAAGAAAGTCAACAAATATCTGAGATCTTGAAAATTATATTCAACATCTTAGCCAAACCTAAGAATTAAGGTAAACAAAGCCTTAGCAAAGGTAAAGAAAAGCTTAGAAATATCTAAGCCACTGTCAAAAAATGTATTTGTATATTTTTAAGACTTAATATTACGAAAAAAATGTTTTATGATATTTATTCTTGAAAGAAGGAGGATTAAAATATTGGATGACTTGAATTAAAGAAGAAGATTCTGGAGGCTCAAGGAGGCAAAGAACATGGTGCTTTGGTGGTCTAGCTTCACTAATAAAAAAAATTGACTTGTTGTGAGACAGAACACTTGATAGTGATAACCCCTGGGACTAAATTTACCACATTGTTAGCAAAGTTGCTGAACACCTGTAAGACAGGGAGCGTCTGGAAGCTTAGGACTTTTTTTTTAATTGGGTAGAAATCTCAATTTTACAAATAATTGAAAAACTTCTGAGATGTTTGTGATTCTAGAGAAACAAAAAGTAAGCTTGAAATAGTAGTATTTTGCTTAAAATGGTAATCGAGCCAAACGTGAAAGCACTCTGATTTGATTACATAATATATTTTAACCCCCCCCTCCCATCCAACATCCCTATTAACTCTCGAAAATAGGGTTGCGTAAAGTAAATACATAAATGCATTAATATAAAAGTATCCTATTATAAACACCAATACCATGACTACGCATTAGTCACGTTTCATCAAAATTGAATTTTTTATTCCTAAATAATACTCTCATGGTGTCTGTAAGAATGAGAAATCTTTCTTGAAAACCTGGAGAATAACAGGGTGTTACTCAATTAAGTGGCCACGTGGTATAACGTGCTAATCTCGTGTTGGACTAGTCTGCTGAATACGGGGAGATCAGAGTTTTATTCCAATCGGGTGCACTGGGGGTGGGTTTTTTTCTAAATGGTTTTAAGTTCTTCCGCCACACAAATTAGGGTGCATTTCCTCTCAATTAATCCTTCCTAATACTTAAACAATCAGTGTGATAGCACATAGGCGTACAACCTGAACAGGTAGTAAGACGTGATGCCAAATAAAATATTAAAAAACATGGAATTGTTTATTAATAAATTTATTGGCAACCCTGGTGATTAGAGAAAAAATTATATTTATATCCGCCCAGTATGGATTTCAACAACGAGTTTTACTATCACTGGCTAACCATACAAGAGGTACTTGACATTTCAGTCGCGTGTCCACCGTCGCAGGTATTTAACTGCATGACACACACATAATTTTAGACAAGACGGATAAGTTGAATTTTTCAGTATGATTGGAGGAGTGGGATAAGAGTCTTTACAGAGTTGCCACGCACCTGAAAAACCGGAAAAAACAAAATGATGTCTTTATTTATGGAAAAAAAAATCTGTCAACACAAAGAAATTTGCAAAATTTAATATAAATAGGGGGCCTACTGGAATATTTGGTTATATGGGATATTTAACTGAAAGATTAAAAAATTAAGTACACGAATCGGTGGCCTCATGGTCTAACTGGATATTCTCTTGTTGGACTAGACTGCCGAAGACGGAGAGTTGGTCGTTCAATCCCCGTCAAGTACTTCGAGGGTGGTTTTTCCTAAATGGTTTTACATTCTCCCTTCACGTAAATGAGGGTGCACCTCTTCTAAACTAAACCTTCCTAATCCCTAACAGGTAATTGTAATTAGTATATAGGCTTAAAGCCTGAACGGGTGGTAAGACACGGCTTAAATAACATTAGTAGGTCTTTGTATAGATGAAAGATTATCAAATAATTTAGAATACTTACTCAAACATGCCTTATGAATTCTAAAAGAGGGTTGTAAAGTGACATACCTCAAATCATTATATTTTAAACAATGATTAGTAAAAATACATGAATTCACACTAAGTTGATTAAGAATTACATTCTATTACTCATTTAGTCAATCTAAACTGCCTGGTAAAAATGGAAAATCCTGCTGGAAAACTTGGAATACAACAAGAATTTGGTAGTAATAAAATAAGAGCAGGCCTTCTAGAAGCTCCCTCCCCTTCCTAAACCTAACCACTCCCTTAGCACAGTGACCGCACCTTTGGTCATGTTCGGAGTGATTGAGGGAACCTCTGTGTGTATATGAATGGTCAGGCAAACGTTCTAAGGCCTCAAAATGTTTCGTGTGGATGAATACTGTCGTGAGCTTGGTTGAAACATCAAATTCCGTGTTTGGGAGAACTTCTTGGTTTTTGGATGGATTAAAGAGGATGGTCTTGTAGAGAGAGATTCTCTGGTATCTGTATTACTCATGAAGGACACCATTTGAAGAATTAACGTTTCCATAAACAGATGGAAGAAGTGTAACTGTATAAATAAAATATTCTTTGTCTTTCAAGAAAATCTTGATAGATATAGAAACCACTAATTTTAATACTAATTTTGATTGCTGTGTTATTTAACATATTCTGATTTATGATCCAGTAAATATTTTTAAATACATATATATATTTAAAAAATATATTAGATTGTTCAGTTTGGGTAGGCCTTTTAAACAATTAATATTTTTGAAATTATTGATTTTTTTTAACAGATCTCTAGAATTTAAGTATAAATTTATATAATGTTTTATGGATTTTTACATTATGTACTGTACCTTATAATTATATTATAATGTAAGTTATACACCAACAAAACAAGTTAATGATGTGTTTATTCTTTCAGGAGTGCTGATGTACTGTACTAATTATCCTAGTCCACTTAGCTACAAGGCTATAAAGTCCTAATTTAAAGAGGTGCATTTTATGACATTCTATTAAAATTATCTTTTTTATCATGGTCCTTGCTTCATTATATAGGTTCATAAATTATTCTGAATCTCTCACGTTTAGAAGGTATTCTGTTTTTTAAGTGTTTTATGTAGAAAGCTAATCTGGTACAATAAATTATACATGAATTGCGAAACTTGGAAGATGAAAGTTTGGTAAATAATACGGATGTAGCTGGAACAAGTATCATATTTGTAGATTTTAAAAGTGTTCAATTCCCTCATTCAGGTATAATATTTATGTATTCCTAATATAAGTGTTTTATATTGCAATGTATCCTTAACATAGTGTTTAATAATGTTTTGAAATCTGGTGCAAATAACTTATTTTTCTATGGTCCCCATTGGTAGGTGTGTGAAAAAACGTCAGAGTTACCTAGTCAAGCTGTCTGTTAAAGGAGAGGTCAGGCTTCAAATCCTGACAAGATGTACTGAATTATTTTATTTCCGTAATGGTTATTAACTCCCTCTCTATGAAAATGGGGGTATAACTTATAAAAATGCCGTTATAATCCATACTTAATATCATTTTATGTAAATCTTGGATGGTTAGAAAGTATGCTGTGCTGCATGAACCAAATAAATTGAGGTAAATACTATATCTGTAATTACAAACTATCATACAATTTTACTATTATTATTATTATTATTATTATTATTAGCACCGCGTCTTATTACCCGTTCGGGTTATACGCACTTACGCTAATGTGTAGTGGTANGTAATGGTAGGGTGATTGTGAGATGAAATGGAGGACCTACAGTTTAACGTGGAATCCGAACCACGGTGGAGGCCTGGCATTCCCCACATTCACAAGATGTCTTGTCAGAGGTGAAGGAAGGGTTTAGTAATCAGATCAATCTTTGCCGGGATGGAGGATTGAACCCTGGACGCCAGCATAGAAGTCTGACACCTTACCCCTAGACCACCAGGTCACCGAATTTTACTATTATTTTTAATAAGGAAATCCAGTTATGAAAATTACTTTACTTTCTCATGTTAGAGTAGGCCTAAGAAAATATATACTCATTTGCAGTTGTTTAAGAGTGTGTATTTACGAGTATATATTAGTTAAAATAAAATCACTGGGACAATATCTTTTTTATTATTCTCAATTTTATTTTTCCTTAACTATTATAGATTTCTTTGGGTGCATGTATGTAACATACATATTTACAATAAATGGTTGATACAATAATTAGGAAAATATAAAACAAATTTAACTCAATTAAACTAAGGTAAATTAATATAAGGCATATTTGAATTAAATTTATTTAATAAAGGTGATATTTTGGGTACAGATTTACAAATTACCTAACACTTTTATGACCCGTAGGAATTTGTAAACATGCTTTATTTAACCATTAATTTTAAGTACTATATTGAGAAGGATAATTTATATCAAGTTCAACAACACTTCACACGAAATCTTGAGGTTCTGATATCAAAGAAAATTGTTAGAAATATAAATCTAGTTCTACTCAAATAATTTTTTTTAATAAGAAAACACTTAACTCTAGAATGGTAAAGGATTATTTTATAAGCTTAAGATTTGCTATTCCAATAAAATAACTCTCAGATTCAGAATTTTTCCTTCGAGTAAGATGTTATCTTGTACCCATTAACAAATACCTCTTTAATGGGAACTTAAGAATAACATTAATAAACAAAGCTATAATTTTCCCAAATACATATATATTAACTTAAAAAATAACTCCAAGAAATATTAAAATAAATAACTCAACTTAATTTGAGCATACCTAACCATGTCTATCATTATTAAGTCAAATTTTTTTGACGAATAAATATATATAATTATCAGACTTATGAAAATTGATTGGATATTTTCTTACCGTTTCAAAAGTAAGCATTCATTCTTTAAAGCTAACACCTAAGCCAGGTTCTGAAAACATGTTTGTGTTCGATTCACATTTATATATTCTACAAATCATGCACATTAAGAGAACAGATACATTCCTTAATAGTAAATTTAAAAATGTAATATTCCTAGAAAATATAATTTTGGGACGACTATATATACGTATGTATGTATGCATACGTTTAATAAACGTTTACCACATCAAATGTTTAATATTTTCTCAAATTTAGAAGCGTATGGCAAATAGATTAATTTTAAGAAATAAATGAGGAAATGAAAAGGTAATAAATCTTTTATTGTTCTAGTTATTTTAATTACCAAGCATAAAAAACATAATATATTTTTTCTCATTTTTAAAGTATCTTAGAAATTTTTAATATTAATCAGCCGACCAATTTTCCAGACTAAGAATAGCTGGTTGAATGGTAACGGGTAATATGGGTTTGAGAGGGAAGGGAAAGATTGTAAATTCTTGGATTCTAATTAACGATGCAGAAAAGGAGTCATGAAGAGTGCTTGTTAAAACCTGACACATGTCTCCAGCACGATCCTACGGGGTTGTCACTTTGTTTCAGTTTCAATGCCGGTACTCTCATCGCATTGCGAAACGTTGCGTCACTTTGAAGCTAGAGAACTTCAACTCTTAAAAAATCCTGTTTCACTCTATATCTCCCTTCAACCCGTTCCACTTTTCACTTTGAATATCAAAGTGAGTCCATTCTTTCAATACCGTCTTCCAACAAACAGTGACGAAAATTGAAGATAGGAATTGAAGAATTGTTTGGGGGAATAAAATTGGTTTTGTCTCCTCCTTCTTGGAGAATCGTTTTCTAGTACGAATAATTTATGTATTTTATATTAGAATTCTTAGCACCACGTGCTACTATCCGTTCAGACTCTACGCCTATGTACTTATTACACTAATGGGTTAGGGATGAGGAAAGTTGAAATTAGAGGAATTGTACCCTCATTTGAATAAAAAATAGTAGAAACCCATTTAGTGAAAACACGCTTATTAGCCTACACTAGACCAGTATTGAGATTTGCTCTCCCTGTTATTGGCAAAATAGTTTTTTGCAATTAGGACGCCTTAGACCATGCAACCACCCAAATAGGTTATTTATTAATATTATTTCCAAGCTACTTTCTTATTAACCATCTGATAGATATCTACATTCAAATTAATTTGGCTGAATCTCATGGGCGTGCACAAAGAGTTAGAAATCATCGAGTACAAAACACTTGAAATAGGTATGTATATAGCTAATAGCAGTAATTTTGCAGTCTTTATTTCAAAAAAAGTTTCACACAAAAGTATTAAAATTAATATTTATTTCTATAGTAAAAACATTTAGTTTAACTTTATTATTCTAATATCAACAGCTATCGAGTATCCATAAATGGTGTTCTTTCATTTGATGAGAACTTTCTCTTTCCTTTGAAAAGTTTCTCATTAAATGCTCAAAAACTAAATCCAAGATATTTTGGGATTATAATGTGAAGAAAACTGAACTCTTATATTTCCACAAAAGCAATATTTGTCTTAATTTTGTAAAAAGAATGTTTTTTATCACATTTAAATGAGTGCTATCGTTTTTGCTCGTCACTTCCCATCACCTGGACCACTCCATCACGGAGAGAAAAAAAAAGGTTATTCTTTGATTAATTTGTACATATGTCCATAACGGTGGTTATTTCAACGGTCCAATTTCATAGAAAGATCCCTATCTTACAGACATTCACTTGTTCATAAACACTAATGATAATTAATACGATAACATTTTACATTAAAATCATATTTGTAGCTTATAAAACGCCCTTTCTATGAATGTAGGAATGTATGAAACGTTTGACGTACACTTGCTAAACCAAATCATTATATCAGCATGTTATTTACAAATTATCTTAATTCTTAAACATCAATTCGTCATACTGAAAGGGTCATAATAAATTTTCACAATAGTTGAATCTTTCAGCTGGCTCAGGAATTTAACCCAGTAGAATAAACTTAGATAACATATAAAACTCCTAGGTTGGCAAATAAGTGATTCAATATAAAATGTTTTATATTTTTTGAATTGAAATCACCACATGTATGGAAAATTTCAAGAGAACGAGCTTTACTTAGTTTTTGCTAAACAAAAATCTTTTGTAAGACAATCAATGCTTTTCTATTCAGATTGTTGAATGAGTTGGGCACATTTATATACACATGTTATATACACATGTAAATACTACTACAGACCATTAAATTAAAATGGATATTAGTTGGGATTGATTCCTGGTATGGCACAAAAAAAAATTGGTAAAATATAGATCTACCTATTCATACTGATGAATTAACGGCTGGGGCCTGGGTTTCGTCTGTTCTATATTTAAGTTAGTTTATAGGTCATGTGGTGATATATTCATTAGGTTCAATATGTGCACGTTAAAATCCTTAATTAAAATAATAAAGTATAATAGTATAATAGTATAATAGATATAATGTTTCATATTTTAATAAATAGATAATGTCGTTTAGACATAGTTGAATTGGTAATATAATCACTTTTATGTACAAAACTTTGTAAGATCCTAATAGAGTAAATTAAATACTAGTCATTGTATTAAATGTAGACATCATTCCCTTCATTCAAAAAATTACAGGTACATTATTTGAGGCTAAGAATAATTTCATATCCGCTTGGTTAGTCACTAAGTCTAACGCGCTACCCTTGCAGTAGTCTAGACTGCCTATGATGGGGAGATCTATAAGTTCGAATCTTGATCGGGTGTAATGAGGGTTGTTTTCCACTCTCCCTCCACGCAACTATGGGTACACTTCTAAAAAAACATAACCCCCTAATCCATAAAACCATCGGCGTTATTAGTATATAAGCGTACAACCCGATTGGGTAGTAAGACGCAGTGCTGAAGAAAAAATACATGTTCTTCTCGTTAATGTTGAAAAATCCTTCATTATTTATCATTGTATTTGAATTTGATATGTTCCTTGTCAGACAGAAAATAAATTAATACTATGTTCAGTAATACATTATGTAAATAGAGATTCAACATCGTTTAAGACGTCAGTCTCGCGGGTGTGGTAAGTTTAAAAAACCTGTATACTTATTAAATCGAATGCTTTGAATTATAAATTGAAATCATTTGAGATGAGCCATTAAAAGAAAAAATAATTTGAGTGGCCACCATTTTGAAACGGATTACCAGATCAAAAAACCATGCACAGATGTTGTTTGGCGTTCATTGGATGTACCTGACAAATGTAGTTAAAATTGATCTATGATCGGTCAATGATTGTAGTACCAGCAGTCCTGTTATCACACAGACAAACAGAGAAAATACCAAATGGTAAAGTTAAAACTGGAACTCGCCACGGTGGCTCAAAAATAATATTTTCTTTTTACTTTGTTATTACACATGGTCCTAATAAAAATATATTTTACATTATAATGAAAGAATTTTTTAGTTAAAATAATCATTTTGTAATTAAGTATAAATCATTTCTATAAAAGTGTAGCTTATTTGTTGTGCTTTTTGATACTATTTATTTAACGTGAACATTTTTAACCCACTAGAACAGAGAAAGTTTTGAATCTTAACTAATTCAGAAACAAACATAATATTTATTCCTCTATGCCATCAGTTTTCCACGATAGAGATAAGAAACAATTTTTTTAAATATACATTTTGAAGTTGTGCTGGGACTTAAATCAAAACCAATGTTCTCAGTTATTAGATACTTCAATCATTGAGCTAAGGTAGAGCACTGAAACAAAGACACAAAAAAGTCCTGAAGGATATACTAAAAGAATCTTCCAGCAAAATCCGACAATAGTTGAAGTGTCAAATGGACGTCACACTACACACGTTTTCAGGACAAAACTTTTATATCTGGGGCCATATAGAGAAGCCAGAAAATATTTTTATTATTTTAGGTATACATCTCAAAACCCTCTCCAAACTTTATTCTAGAATGCATTGGAAAGATCTCCTTATTATCTGAATTCCAAAATATGCCATAAATAGCCAAATTTGAGTAAAATTGGACAGAACTACATTTTTCCCCCTCGTTGTTTGTTTTTTAAAAATATGACTAATTCTAAATTAACAGAACGGCACTAATGGCATTATAAATACATAACAATCTAAAATATCTAGTTATGTTAATACAAATAAAAACACGAACAGGTAAATATGAAGTGCTGGTGGAATTCAGAGATCATGGAAGACTCATCTAAAAGTGAGACTCGCCAATCACTATATTTCTAACATGTGATCTGTGGTATAATCCATGTGTGTGCGAGTGAGTGTTCTTGCATGTTTGGTGTAATGATGATTACTAATTATTTTTTATCTCTCTGTATCCACTAGTGATCTAGAAATGCTGTGTTCAAGAGTATTACTGTTTTGGTTGCTGGTTTTTTACGTGTTTATCTCATTTCAATAATTTATATGTTTTATTTTCATGTGTATGTTTTCCTCAAATACTTGTCTCCTGTGTTTTATTTAATGATAATAATTAATAAATACAGTGTAAAATTAGCTTAAGATATGTTTAAATGTAAGAGAAGGCATATGCCTTAATTTCACCATGTAAATAAAGACTGCAATAATAATAATAATAATAATGTGAAGTAAAATCTATTTTAAAATTAGTTTTTTTAACCACTTCATAATATCCGTTCAGGCTGTACGCCTTTCTACCAATAACAGTAATATGTTACGGATTATGAAGGTTTTTAATTAAAAGGTGTTGCACCTGAATTTTCTTGAAGGTAGAGTGCAAAAATAATTAGGGAAAACAACCCTCGAGGCACCCGACCAATATCGAAATCCAATATACCCATCCTCGTAAATCTATTCTAACACGAGAGTAGATCGTTAGACCATGCGGCCACCAAAGTGTTTTTTTAATCTAAGCTTATGCTCTTAAGATGCACTCTACGTAACGTTGACGAAAAGTTAACTTAACGTAAAAGCTGTCTAGAGGAATGATTCCATTTAATTTTACGTTACGTTACGTTACAGTGATTTATACAAATTGTTCTTTCCAATCATGTCTCGATAAAACGTCTACAGGTTTATTTAAAAACTTAATTATTGTAGTTTGCACACGTCTTCATCGGTGTAGTTTAGGAAAATCCAATCGTCGTCTCTTTTTATCATATTTTATTTAGTAGCTAGCTCAAAAATATAATAATTTGTTTAAATAAACAATTCCCATTACTTTAAACTGTTTTCAGACTGATCAAATACATTTTATTCTGTTTTTATAGCTTTTTATCTATTATATACCTTTACTTACAGAGGATCCTGTTCACACCATATGACTTTTTTTTAGCTTATGTGGAATGCCTGTGAACTCTGTACTACTTTGTTGTATGTGTTTTGTGTTTCTGCATCATGTTATATTACCCGTTAGAGCTATACGCATATTTACAACAAAAATAGAGGAAATATACGTGCATTTGCTTGAAAAGATGGTGAGAAACCATTTAAGTGAAGATAACTTCACTACAGCCTCACTGTATCTAAAAAAACCTTTGCTTGAGATTATTTGGTTTAAACTCGTTAAGGAATATAGATTTATAGCGATATATATGTAATAGATTAATAAGGTACTATACAGCTTATTATAAAGATACAATGATCTTTTTTTTTAAGTTAGCTTTTTACTTTCATTGAAAGAACCTGAGGGCCGCTAGCTGTTTTTATTTTATTTAATATGTTATTCAAACACTTCTAAAGAGTTCCACCTGTATCTACCATTCTACAAACTTTATTTCATAAATTGCACAGACGAGAACTGTGTAGCGAAGCGATAAAATATTTGTGCCCATCAGTGATTCAAGTCATGAACTTCTTGATATAAGCTGACCTTTTTATACAGCGTCCTTTTACTCCAGACTTGCTCCTCAAGACTTTTTTCCTCCCCTTACTTATCCCTCAAGCCCAGGAGCAATCGAGCGTCTAGAAAGCGTGACATATTTTTTTTTCGGTGCTATGTTTACACTAGACATGAAGAATGATGTTTTATGTTGATCGAAATTCTACTGCGTCAACTTGCTTGTAAAGTAAATTTCTCTTTATAGTTTGATGTATTGCGCATTAAATGACACCAATATTTTAGTTATAAATCATATGGCGGGTTTTTAAATTTATTCATAGGAGCTAGAATAAACTTAAATAAACTTAAAAAATCACAAACGTGATATGGCTTAGATTTTCTCATTTTATTTTTAAATTTGAAGAATTAACATTAAAGATTCGAAATACTTTTTCAACGCTCAAATATAAGTGTTTGCTAAAAATAATTAATTTTGGATACATTTATAAATAATAAGCTGCTTTATTTTAGTTTATACTCCAATGTTTTACTCTTTATTGAACATTATTTTAAGAGGAAAAATATATATTGATTTAAAATTATCATATTTAGTAACATTGATTTTAAAGATATAATCCAAAGATTAGGGAATTATTGTTTTAGAAGCACAGTGATATGTTGGTTTCTGAGTGACGGCTATTCTTGTTGGAGTCTGCTAGCATTAACGAGCTTCCTTGAGCAACTCGTACCAGGACGGCCACATGTGGCTTCAAACCCCCTCTCTCCTACACTGAACTACCTTAAACCCATAACACATACACAACACCCAGACCCTGAACGTTAGTTCATCACTGTGAAAAGGGAAGACCACCTTTCATCAATGATACATTTTTCGCACGAGCCGAGATTTGTTACCGGAAGCCTTAACTTAGTTGGCAACCAATCTAACAACTCAGCTAAGGCGTCAGGAAGTTTAAATATGTATAGAGTTGTTTATAGTAATTATTTAACCCTAATTAGAGATAATACTTGATGGGAAAAAAGACATAGATGGATTAAATATTGGAAGAAAAAGTACTTGGTTTATTCGGCTAGCTTGGACTTGAACCTCAATCTTCTGATCACCTTCAATCCATCATGATACGAATCAGACGTCTTTCACACAAGGCTATATTTTCAAAAGAGATTAAATGCATTTCAATTTTACTATTTATTTTGATAATATAACCCTTCACAGATTATCTTTCAAAACTTCTAGCAATAAATACGAAAATATTAACATTTAATTTGTTTTTTTAAACCTCTACCATAAGAATATTCTTAAAAAACAGTCATAATAAGCAATTGAATGTTGGTTCGAATAGTCTTAATAATTGATAAGATGATCATTTTTATTGAATCTATTAAACACTTTGTATTTCATAGAATTTATATAAGGAATTGTATTAAGAAATCTTTTATAGAAAAAAGTTCAGTTAAATTATTAGGGTTAATAGAAGATGATTAAAATTCATTTATTTCACACATGAAAAACCACAATAAATTTATTAAGTCAGGATTTGAACTCTAGTTTCCCCATTTATAGTGGTGAGGTGCAGTACGAATCTGACAACTTATACCATTGAGCCACCAATCTGTTTTTATATTTCATCATTTTAAAATTCAATATAAGATGCTTATTAAAAAAATATACAAAAACAAAAATGCTATAACGTTTACCCTATATTACCATGTAAGACCTTCCCATGTTATATTTTGGAACAAAAAAAAATTAGAGCTCAATCCGTTGAGATAAAAGTTTTGTCTAAAATTATATTATATTTAATAAAAACCAAAAGAATGTGATTTCGGCTGAAGCAAGTAGCCATGATCCTTGCAATGATTGGAATACCTTATACATCAAAATATGACGTAAAATACAAACTAAGAAATGGCAAACTAGTTAACTCAAAAACATTAAACTTTCTAAGTAAACATTTACTTCTTCATAAGTAAGGTATGTATTCATATCTATGTAGAGCCATGTACTTATTTTTGATTTAATACTATCTGCAAAAAACATAATTTATTCCGAATACATTTTTTTGTAATATTTTTTATGCTCATATTTTTTAAGCACCGCGTCTTACTACCCGTTTGGATTAAAAGCGTTTGAACTAATTACGCTAAGGGTTTATGATATTAGGGAAATTATATTCATAGTAGGTATAACCGCATTTGCGTGGATGGAGAGTAGAAAACAGTTTTGGAAACACCTACCGATCAAAATTCGAACCTAGATCTTCTCGTCGTTGTTAATTAAGTATATAGCGAGAGTAGCATGTTAGACAACGTGTTCGCCGAAGCGTGTGATGTTCATTCATTTGTTGGAATCGAGAGTTATCTAAAAGAAAATCTATTTTATATTTCCCAAATTAAAATAATAATATAAGGAAAATATCTTTTATTAAAAATTAGTTTTAATATGTTGGTTTTATATACGTTAAGAATGTATACTTTCTAGTATTTTTAATATGTACTCTATAATTTTTATTCTAAGAGTGAGGCTGGAAGTAAAATGTGGTTGTACAAGTAATATAACTTTGTTTATCTTTGAACTGTAGAGTGTCCGACAAACTTATTTTATTTGGAAGCGTATCTCTCTCTCTCTCTCTCTCTCTCTCTCTACCGATTACAGGGTCTCATGTTCGATTTTCAGTACAAACGAAAAGCTTATAACTAATAGGTGAAAAGTATGCAACAAATTTCACAGTTATGAACAACGGTCATAATTCAGTGTGTTCTAGAGATAATTTAGTTTGTAAGTCCAGGACTGATATAATATTTCGGTTCATAAAGTGCACAATGAATACCCTTAGTTAAATTTAAAACAAAACAAATAAAATATTATACGTATAGAACATTTATCTGTAAGAATTCTTCTTGGAAGCATGTAGATAAGCGTCGTCGTCAAATGGGCGTGGATAGTACGTAATGTTTTCTCTTCTCTCTTCTAGCTTCATTCCATTAGTTTTATTTCCATGGGGGCACTTGAAAAGACATGTATGCTTGGATCCTCCCACAGATATGAACGATATCGTAACGAAATAGCATGCTACATTCCCAACTAAAGTCTGTTCACGATCGGAATTGTTTTCTCAAAGGCCTTTTTCCCTACCAGAAATCTATTATATAGTAAGGTATTGGTAGCAAAAAAGACCTTTCAGAGAGTAGTTCCTACCGTGAATGGAGTATATCAATGTCACCATGTAACTGAGTGCACAGGATAGCATAGTATAAACGCCTGTTTTGAATCGCACGATATACGTTGGGATCAAGTTTGATTGCAATTATAGTTCTTGCATTAGGAGAAAAAAATTAATAGTTATACCCCTCAATTGGTGCCTTTCATTCATTATTTTGTCTAGAATTATTTGTGTGTATCCATAAGCGTAGGAACTAAGGGGGTGGACATGGGTGTATTACCAACCCTCCTATACTCTTATAGGGGTTCGAGGGGACAGGAGGTTCGAGGTTTATAAAAAAGTGTGCCACTTGGGACAAATAACACTGAACAATAATTATTAGTCTCATTCTTCCTTTAATTGGCTTAATACTTCTTATCATTCAATCATTATACTGAAACGTTCCTAATCTACAGTTTTTGTAGTCATGTAGGATAAGTGTGAATAATAGTATTCAATTTAAAAGCAAACCTTTAATTCAAACAAGTTATGATATTTTGAGCAAATTATTACTCTCTATTGGAACAATCCTTTTAAAAATGACCAATAAAGACCAAGTTTACACGACGATGACTATAATTCTGTGCAAGTGTTTTGAATCTTATTTTTTAATGAAATCAAGATTTTATTAATCTTTAATTTTCTTCAAAGGTTTTTTCTAATTTAAAGAGAATTCTACTCTAATTTCTTTTTTTAGCCTAGGAAGTAGTTGTGTGTATCTTTATTCCAGGTGACAGTGTTGTGTCTTTTATTACCTAGCCTGTAATTAAATATGTGTTTCTTTATCTCAATTTACAGTAATGTGTCTCTTATTTTCTGATCTAAAAGTAGTGGTGTGTATATGTACCACATTCGACAATGTAGTGTGTTTAAGGATTCTCTTAATATAATTTCAATCAACATCGTCTAACACCTTTTCCAAGAAAATAGTAGTCAATGAAGCCTATACATATTACAATTTATAAGCAGTTTGTGTTTTCTCTTTGATAACTTGTTTCGACTTCACTCTTCCTCAATCTATGTATTTTCTCCCTGTACACTTTTCGAACGAGTTTTTTTTTTTTGCTTCCTCTTACTACCCAACGGGCTTATCCACGGATAATCCCACTAATTGGGCAAGGATTATTAGAACAGTAGCATTTAATGGTGACATACCCAAATATGTTTTTGTTTAAGAGTTGTAAACAATTTAGAAAATAAATTCTCTTTGTACACTCAGCCAGATTTTAAATCCCTAACACCTTGTCATCGTAAAACCTGCTTAGTTGTGACTGCCATTAAATTTCTAACATCCATTGTTAGTTGTGCTATTTTGATGCTAGGTTTATGGTGTATATTGATCTGTACTATTTTGAGTTAAGCTAGTTTGTAATTTATGTGTTCATAAAATTGTATTTCCTAGCTCTGATTTATTCTTGAGGATACACATTTGTTTTTCTTAAGTCACTGAATCCACTAAATATCTGAGTTTGAGTAACTATTAAATTTGATATTATCCTTGCAAATTAACGTAATATTTCTGATAACATTTTCCATTAACATTTTTAGATATAAATGTACAAGAACAAACATAAATTTGTTGTAGTTGATTATTTTTCACTATGCAAATTTAAAATATAAAATAAACCTTTGATATTAATGAGATTCTATTTCCTGCTTCTGTACTTTCCAAAGTTTAATTCAAACCATTTTTTAGCCAAAGATCAAACATGCTTTCTCTGTAGGCAATAATAATATTTTTATCTTTTTGAAAAGTATTGAAATAAATTTTAAATATTTGTAAATTATTGATTATATTATTATACATAGCTACCTACTTTAAGCACAATTAAAATTCAGGAGGATGGGTGTACATCATGAAAAATACAATTTTGTTTTAAAGTTTTGATTAGTAGTATTTTATTATATGATTATTAAGTTATCAACAGATTTGAAATATTAATCTTTTTTTTGTTTAAGTAGAATGGGAAACTATTAACTTAAAACCACCTTAAATACACCTTTAAGGGGATCGAAACAAGACTATTCCGTCATTGGATAACAAGACTGAACAAGATTGAAGAATTTTTATTTGCTCGCACTGGTGAAGGCTAGCTTGTACAAAAACAAATTAAACTATATATATTAATTTTTTATGCATATTATTATGTTATAATATATAGTTTTCAAAGGTAGGCGATCGGATTAAGGCATCTGTACTGTATTCTTTGATTTCCAGGGAAGTAAAGATCACAGTTAAAATTATGGTGCCTGCATTTTATTGTTTTGTTTTATCGTAGTTAATATTTTTCAATTATCTCTTTACACGAATTCTGAAAAATTTCCTCAAAATACTTCCTTGCATATCCTTTCCCTATAAATGTAAATATAAGGATATATATTAAGGATATTAAGATGCGTAAAGCGGGGATAAATTTATAAAGTATATTTGTTAAAAAAAATGTAATCCTCAAACTCACGATTGTCTGTAACGGATTTTAAGCTATGGTACGAATTTCATTTGGACATAGCAAATGAAAATACGATTACTTCTTCACGAAATGTCTCTCCGGGCTTGTCTCTGGTCAGATATAAACGTGAGGGTCGTTTCCGAATTCCGGTCACAAAAAGCCACTGTTCTTTTTTTTTTCTTCTACTAAGCCGGTACGATCGAACCAACCAATCAGAGAGACGATCACTTGGTGCACAAATAGGTAAATCCTTTTAAAAGCCGTTGGAACTGATGACATGGGTTGCTAAATTTTCTCAACTAAAAATAAAACCTTTGGTCGGAGTAAACTTTTAAAATATCTTCTGTTGTCATGGAAAGATTTACTATCCACTAGCGATCAACATGTGGTGATAAAATATATGTTAGTAAACTACTACTCCAAACTAAATAGTAATACTCTATTAAAAATATTAAAACTATAACATTGGACTAATAAGTTAACGGTGTTTTATTACTAATTAAGGAAAATATTTAGCTTCAACTTTATAATCCTTGATCTTGAATAAAGCTTTACATATAATATTTTTAGGATAACACATTATACAATCTTTACAATAGTCAGCTTGCTGAAAGTTGAGCACATTGTTTTATCTTAAGTTAGTTTCCCAATCTAATGATTAAGCTGTTTTGGTTTTTTAATAATTAAGCTAGATAACTAATAAATGGAATAAGTGGAAGCACTTAAACCCAATTTAAAACTAATCCATCCACGCAAAAGATGTTCGATTATTAAATTCGGGCGTCCCCTAGGCAACTGTACATTAGTAATGGCTAATCTTTCAATAAACTAGGCTACGAGTGTTGTAGCCCAGACGCGCAGAACTATTATTTTGGTCAACATAATTATCTGCTGTTGCATGCATTTTTCTGCACCACTTTAACAGATTTACTATCTCTAATTTTGGTGAGTAAATCGTAGCATAATAGTGTCACGTTATATCACGCAACCACCATTTTGGGTCTTAAAGGAAATTAAATTGCATTACTGTAGAGAACGGATGAAAAAAAACACCCAAGAAATAATCCCGTAAAAAAGTATCCTTCATTGCTATCGGCAGGGATTGAAGTGTCTATCTTTCAAACAACGAGTGCGTTTATTAATTACTTCCTCACTTATATTCAGACCTGCCTCTTAATATAGTGGTCAGAGCTCCTGATTACTTATATAGAGGTCCTAGGCCCAATTCCCAGAGTCACCAAAAGTATTTTTGCCGAAAGGCGAACAGTTACTTTGGTTACTATGATCTGGTTAATTTGGTATAAGTTAAAGTTAAAAATTTCCACTGGCTCCACATCTTAATAATCACTTTCATAACATCATCTCCTTGTGGGTACGACGTGTAGAAAACCTCCATAGGTGTACCCTGGGTAACGTTTTGGGACAACAGATCGACTAATAGTCTACACACATGGCGACAAAACCTGGATGTATTGTTCTTTTCGGTAGTTACACGATTAAAAAAAACTATCATCACATAATATCGTTGTAGGTAGGTCGTATGGACAAGCTCCCAGATATATCCTGGTCAACGTTCTGTTCCCACAGAGGGGATATGAATCTAGATACACGATGACCGAACTATATACTACATAACTCATGTTTAAATATTCTATACGCAAAAAAAAAAATCCAGCGCAGATATGTTCCTTTACATAATCTTGGTTTCATGAAATCCTGTTGGATTCTCGTGAGTATATTTGAAATATTTCGCAACGGGTTCTGTAGTGTTTAGAGTCTCATTGCTTTCAAGTGGGACCTCACCACGTTACCATGAAGTCCCACCACCTACATGCGGCACTAAAACATCTTGTGCTTTAAAACTTGAACAACATCCTTGAGACAGAAAAGAGAGAGAGAGAGGACCGAAAAATAAACACGCTTTATTACATGTTTTATTTAACCGAAAACACCACTTGAGAAGGGGCACTGCCAGAAAGAGCTGTAAACTTTTATGACGATTTCTATCTTTCTCATCCCATCTCTAACCTCACTCTTCCCTGTGTAATTTTTCTTTACTTTTTATGCTAAGCTGTCTTCGATGCTTTTTAAAATTTGGTTTAAATAGTCAATCATTAAATTATCAAATACTATTTTACACTATAAATAGAAAGAGAGAACGATAGATATGAAAAAAGAGGTAAAATTAATAAGAGTTTGATATGTATTAAAAATAAAGTAAAATATTCTGGATTGTCGCACAACAAATTAATATGTTTTTGTAGTTTCTTTATTGTTCATTTGATCAAATATCGTCAGGGTTTAAAATTATGCCAACATAAACACATTCACTTTTAACAATGTAGTTATAGCTAAGCTTAATTATCCGTTAATTATTTTAATTTGCTACAGTTGTAGTTCATAAATAAAAATATTTTACTTTTAATCGTATCGTTTTTATAATAGGCTTTATAAACAAACTAGCGGGTTGTTGCAGCGATGTTTGAAAATTATTGCACTAAAACGTATTTTAAATTTCCATGGGGAAAGGATCTATATAATAAACCCTCACTCACTTTTTTGTTAAAAGATTACTGGTCAAATCTATCAAATTTATTTGGATATTTAGTTTTAGGTGTGTAATTTGAATTAAAACTTATATTTTCCCCATTCATGCTCTGATGACAACTTTAAAATGACCCTTCTCCCAGATTTCTATCTATTCGTTGCCAAACCACCCAAGTAATAATTGAGCTTATATATTTTTTAAACAAAGACAAATATTTTATTTACCAATTTACAGCTATACATAAAGTTCGTTCACGGTAGGAGTTTACCTATGAAAGGACTTTTTTCCCTACCAGAAATCATACTAATATAATATTATAAAGAGGAAAGATTTGATTTTTTGTTTGTTTGAAATGAATAGGCTCCGAAACTACTGGACCGATT
>CABFVX010002225.1:118932-123096 GCA_902151425.1 Timema shepardi | reverse complement strand
ATCCCTCACGCAATTTAAGGACGGACCCTAAGCGTGTGATCGTACATTTAGACTATTCAAAACTTAAGTAGGCCTAATCTAAAGACACAGGATTAAAAGATGGAATTTAAAAAATAATGTTAGTTGTTTTTGTTCACTGCAACAAATATTGTAGTGTTTCCCCAACTTTGGTCATAAGAGCCCCCTCCATGAGCCCTGGCCTGGACAGTGTAAATCCGGCAGATTTTATCAAATAAATGGTACCAAACGACCCAGGCATACCAACTTTATATTCTAATATAACCCTAAGTAAGTTTTTCACGGGAAAAACAAAAAAACTATTTTGTTAATAATAATTAACACTAGTCATATATACTTTTTAAACAAAATTGTTCTAACATTTAAAACAAATCAAACTTTCAAAAATTAATCATTAGTTAAAGATTATTTATATTTGTAAATTTAAATACACATTTATATGTATATATATATATGTTGTAGAGAAACTACCAAGTATCCACTTTGAGCTTATTTGTAAGGCAATTTTAGAAAAATCCATGTTTTATAAAAAAATAAATCATAAATGAACTAACCTGAAATTAATTTATTTTAGAAAAATCCCACGATACCAATTTTCAACAAAATCCTTAGTGCTATTTCAGTGATTAGTAAACTAACCTTAAATTAACTTTCTAAAAAAATATTTATAATTTATTAATCATATAAACAACATCCCAGGAACACATTTCGAACATAATCCTTAAACAACTTTTAAAAGATTTAAAATTTGTATAAAGCTGTCATCAGGACACTACCCTTAATTTAAGGGCTAGTGTAAATATAAAAATTTACAAGGTATGGACACAAAACATCTAAATATAAAGTTTTAATAAAATCTATTGAACTTATTTGGCTGAAGCCTGTGGGACGGATAGACACAGGGACGTACAGAATCGCAAAACCCACTTTTTAGGTCCGGGGGCAGAGGGCTCATAAAACAAGGATTTATCCTACTCTCAGGATTTAAAATCTTGATGATTACAATACTTTCTCTATATCTTAAAAAATAATAAAGTAAACCAAAAATGTTTGATTTATTAAAAACTATAGAGGATCATTAAAAATTTAGTAAAGATTTATTAGTAAGCTAATAAACAAAGTTGTGAGAGAGGTAAATAAAGTATTTTAAAAACAATCACACCAAGTCAAAATAAGCGTTACATTGTTTATCAGACTTAATATTAAAAAAAAATAATTTAATGATTAACCAAACTCAATGGTAGTTCAAGTACCTCTGGGGGTACACGTACCACAGCTTGGCAGACAATTTCGTGGAGTATAATACGGGATACTTGGCGTATTTCATGCGAAATTTGAATACAGCGCTCCATGACCTGATCGAGCGAAGCTCGTCGTATTAAAGACAGGCAATTTAAAACTTATTAAAGTGTCTGTTAGTGCTAGTTAATTATAAACAATGTCATAATTAAATATTGAGCATATCTGTGAAAGTGTGTGCTGTAGTTGAACGCAAACATTACAGAAGTTGAAATATCTCTAAATCTTTATTTATTAAAAAGAATTATAAGAAGACCTGGCGGTCTAGGGGTAAGGCGTCAGAATTCTGTGCTGGGGGCCGGGGTTCAATCCTCGGTCCCGGCACAGATTTATCTGATTACCAAACCCTTCCTTCACCTCTGACAAGACANGATTACCAAACCCTTCCTTCACCTCTGACAAGACATCTTGTGAATGTGGGGAATGCCAGGCCTCCACCGCGGTTCGGATTCCACGTTAAACTGTAGGTCCTCCATTTAATCTCACAATCACCCTACCATTACACATTAGCGTAAGTGCGTATAACCCGAATGGGTAGTAAGACGCGGTGCTAATAATAATAATAATAATAATAATAATAATGATACTAAGAAACTAAAACTATTTCTGAGGATACCACTTTTACCCGATATATTTAATTTCAATGTTTTTGTAACCAATCATTTCAAGGTAAAATTTTATTATTTTCGATTTATTAATTTTAATTGACTTTGGCCATTTCAAAGAGAGAAAAAGAGATGGATGGTTGGTTTGATTAAGAAGTTTACCACTATGAAGTTGTAGAACTACAATTAACTTTTACCTCAAACAAGCACATTTTCTTTACTTTATTTTACATTAAATAAATTTACAACGTACAAATTTATAGCACAGAAAATAGAGGGCATATAATTTAATATTAAATCAATATTATGCCGATAAAAATAGTTTTATATCTTTTATCAACAATTGGGGACTATACAAACTCTACTTGCGGAACATAATAAATTTCGATATTATGTATTATTTTTGAGGCTGGATGTGTGTATCACTTTTCATATCACTTCTCTTAGAGCGGTCCCAAATGTGATGTAAATCAAAACTTAGGGGCGCCTTCGTTCTTAGAGAATAGGCTGGTGCCATACTTAACATTTATAGGACCTAGTGCCCAAATATAATAAAAACAAGAGTCTCTTTGTTGTTTAGTTCTGAAATGTGAAGTATTTCAACTTGAACTAGTAGTCCCCAGAGAACTACCTGGGTGGTCGCATGTTCCAGTGAGTCACTCTTGAACTAGTGGTCTCGAGAGAACTACCTGGATGGTCGCATGTTCCAGTGAGTCACTCTTGAGCTAGTGGTTCCCAGAGAACTACCTGGGTGGTCGCATGTTCCAGTGAGACACTCTTGTACTAGTGGTCCCCAGAGAACTACCTGGGTGGTCGCATGTTCCAGTGAGTCACTCTCGAACTAGTGGTCCCCAGAGAACTACCTGGGTGGTCGCATGTTCCAGTGACTCACTCTTGAGCTAGTGGTCCCCAGAGAACTACCTGGGTGGTCGCATGTTCCAGTGAGTCACTCTTGAGCTAGAGGTCCCCAGAGAACTACCTGGGTGGTCGCATGTTCCAGTGAGTCACTCTTGAGCTAGTGGTCCCCAGAGAACTACCTGGGTGGTCGCATGTTCCAGTGAGTCACTCTTGAGCTAGTGGTCCCCATATAAATACCTGGGTGGTCGCATGTTCCAGTGAGTCACTCTTGAGCTAGTGGTCCCCAGAGAACTACCTGAGTGGTCTCATAATTCAGTGAGTCACTCTTGAGCTAGTGGTCCCCATAGAACTTCCTGGGTGGTCGCATGTTTCAGTGAGTCACTCTTGAACTAGTGGTCCCCAGAGAACTACCTGGGTGGTCGCATGCTCCAGTGAGTCACTCTTGAAATAGTGGTCACCAGAGAACTACCTGGGTGGTCGCATGTTCCAGTGAGTCATTCTTGAGCTAGTGGTCCCCAGAGAACTACCTGGGTGGTCTCATGTTCAAGTGAGTCATTCTTGAGCTAGTGGTACCCAGAGAACTACCTGAGTGGTCTCATGTTCCATTAAGTCACTCTTGAGCTAGTGGTCCCCAGAGAACTACCTGGGTGGTCGCATGTTCCAGTGAGTCACTCTTGAGCTAGTGGTCCCCAGATTGAGCTAGTGGTCCCCAGAGAACTACCTGGGTGGTCGCATGTTCCAGTGAGTCACTCTTGAGCTAGTGGTCCCCTGAGAACTACCTGGGTGGTCACATGGTCTAACGCTCTACTCTCGCAGTAGACTAGACTGTATATGACGGGGAGATTGATGACGTCAGTCGGGTGTACCTATAGTGGTTTTCCAAAATGGTTTTCCACTCTTTCTCCGCGTAAATGCGGGTACGCTTACTCTGAATATACCCTCCTAATCCCTAAAACCATTAGCGTAATTAGTACATAGTATAACCCCGAACGGGTATTAAGACGCACTGCTATATTAAAAAAAATCCTATAGGTGTTATGGGGAAGCATTGACCCCTTTCTCCCCCACCCTGCCCCATCCAATCTAGTCGCAGTATACTCTCTGCAACAAAAAACTAAAAATGTGGTGTGGCTGTGTCATGGACACGACCGTGTGTTGTACGTGAATACGTTTATGTAACGGGTTATATTTATTCTTACACCTTAATGTATTCACTGTCACTACTTTAAACTAATGTTTTATATACAATCGATAGATTTTGACGACAGCTGACGATTAAAACTCAAATGAAATCGTAGCTTCTCCGAGTCAAAAAATTATACTAATTGCAAATCTCGATACGTAGTGAAATAACCTTAAAATGGCGGCGTTTCCCCCTCCACCG
>CABFVX010002225.1:106432-113932 GCA_902151425.1 Timema shepardi | reverse complement strand
TTTATTTTTTGCCACTTTGTTATTCTACACATATTAACAATATTTTATAATGCTACACTCATACTCACCTCTGCGATTTAGTGGTCAGGATTCCTGGCTACAGATCCTAACGTACCGGGTTCGAACCCCAGCAATTCCTGATTTTTCTGTGGAACAGTGGATCTGTAACGGGACAAACTGAGTTCTCGTTAGGACAAATAAGAAAATACTTGAATAAATAAGTAGCAGTTCCAAACTAGAAAATTGAGATTAATGTCTGGAGAGTTTGTTGTGCTGACACTATGTCCACAAGTGTTGACACTATCTTCACCAATATAAGTCGGTAGAGCTCGCTTTCGGGCTGACGCCATGGCATTTTTTGTATACTCATTAAATATTGCCTTTGAAAAAGGTGATTCATACGCCATGTTTGTAAGTATTTATTACATTAGTTCATTTCTTGAGGCCCTTTTTGTAGATGCCGGGACCACGGCCAACTTAACGTTCACGTAACGTAACGCAGCGATTACCATCGTGTTTTTAAACGGAGGCCGTCGGTATGATTTTAACTTAGATTTAAAACTTAACGTAGGAGTTTGCTAGGGAATAGCTTGTAGGTTGTGCTACAATCCACGCCAACACGACTATTTAGCGCCCCATTTGATTGTTTATGGTGTGCAGACAACTTCCTTGGTATTCGCTTGTCAAGGTCATGCGAACAATAAAACGTTATGGACTCTTCTTGCACTTACGTTAATATTCCAATCAACCCTAACTAACACACAAACAAACTGTTTTGTAAAAGTTACAAAAGAGCTGGTGTGGAATACAAAATAATTGTGTCAAAATGTACCCAACATAATGGTTTGTTGAATTAACAAAATATTGGCAACTTTTTTTTACACAGTACAAAATTATCTTGTAATAATTATATATACTCAATAATCTATTAAGTGTTTTAGTGAAATATATTTTGAGTTAAACATGTTGTCGATGCACGAAAGGTTTTGTTAGTAAGGGGTGGTTTTTAATAATCAAATTGTTAAATTGTGAATAATAAAATACTATTGGTACCATATTGGGATACTTTTTTTTATGACCAATTTCTTATATAAGCTGTTATCTTGTTTTTTAACACAGGTCCTGTTGTTCTTTTTCATCTTGTTCTCTTTCTGTTCGTTTCTTGTTTTTTAATATGTCCCATCTGGTTTGGCTCCTAAGCATAGTGTTCATCCTTTAATAGGTGCTGTCTCGCTCTTCTACAGTAGCCCCACGGCTTCTTTGGTGCTGACTGACAGCTCACAGCTGACTTCTGACAGTCAACATTTAGGTACAGTAGCCTCATGGCTTCTTTGGTGCTGACTGACAGCTCACAACTGACTTCTGACAGTCAACATTTAGGTATATACCTAAATTTTGACTGTCAGAAGTGACAGCTGCTAAACACATGTTTTTGTAGAACATTTGGTTCGGCGTAGGGATACATAATTTGGTCTGGTAACTTTTCAAAGCCGTCAGCTGTTAGCAGTGAGCTGTCAGTCAGCACCAAAGAAGTTATGGGGCTACTTTAGTTAGTTCACCACGGGTATTTTATTTCCCCCATACCCTCCCCCTCCCTTGGCCCTCCATATCTAGTGTAACACAGATGGTGGTGAGGTGGTGAGTCTCCTGATGTTGTCCTGTAGGCTCCAGAGAGCCTCAAAAGAACCGTCCTCTGAAGCCTCCTTATTATCTTAACCGCTTTATAATTTCCATGCCCAGGCACCCTCATCGTAACCCACTATGGATAGTATAGCTTTCTGATGACACGTCCTCATGAGACGCGTCGGCATATTATTTTATTCATAGCTCTCGGGGCTTTGCCGCTTATTGTCTCCATGTGGGCTGTAAAATTCCTCTTCTCGTCAAGTGTTACACCCAGATACTGGTTGTACCTGCTCCTCTTCAGTTTATTTCCTTCTATGGACAGTATAGGTTGTCTTTTGAGCTGTCCTTTAAACAGGATCTAGTGTGTATTCACCTGCGCCATTTTCAGCTTTACCTCTTTGAACCAGCTGCCTAGCCCAGCAGGCACCTGATTGTATCTTTCTTAAAATGAATTCGCAATCTTCTGCTAGATACTCTCAACAGGTAGTCAGCGAAGGCAGCCACACCATCAGTCTCTGAATAAGCCTGTATCCTCAGTAACCCGGGTTCAAGATCCACATCCCATAAGATCGGTTCACTAACATACCTTACTAACTTAACTTTCGTGAGGTTTTTTTCTTTTCAATTTTCCTTCCTTGACACCTCAGGGTAGCATACCTCTCTCTACAATATACTCTGAAGCTCTTATAGAAACTCTATGGACATCCGATTTCTCTCAACCCGCTCAGCAGTGATTACCACCATAGATTATCGAATGCCCCGATATGTCCACAAAGATGCTCGCTGTGTATTTCTCTTTCGAAAGGTCGATCAAACTCATAGTCCTCGCCACGGCATCCTCAGTAAACCTGCCACTATTAAAGCCAACTATGGTTCGTGCATGCCCACCTGCTATCTGTGCTTCAACATTCTCTCGCACATGACTTTCTCTTGAATCTTCTTGCAGGTGTTTAGAAGGCAAATGGATGACTTTCTCTTGAATCTTCTTGCAGGTGTTCAGAAGGCAAATGGATTACTTTCTCTTGAATCTTCTTGCAGGTCTTTAGAAGGCAAATGGATGACTTTCTCTTGAATCTTCTTGCAGGTGTTTAGAAGGCAAATGGATGGCTTTCTCTTGAATCTTCTTGCAGCTGTTCAGAAGGCAAATGGATGACTTTCTCTTGAATCTTCTTGCAGGTGTTTAGAAGGCAAATGGATGGTTTTCTCTTGAATCTTCTTGCAGGTGTTCAGAAGGCAAATGGATGACTTTCTCTTGAATCTTCTTGCAGGTGTTTAGAAGGCAAATTGATGACTTTCTCTTGAATCTTCTTGCAGGTGTTCAGAAGGCAAATGGATGACTTTCTCTTGAATCTTCTTGCAGGTGTTTAGAAGGCAAATGGATGACTTTCTCTTGAATCTTCTTGCAGGTGTTCAGAAGGCAAATGGATGACTTTCTCTTGAATCTTCTTGCAGGTGTTCAGAAGGCAAATTGATGACTTTCTCTTGAATCTTCTTGCAGGTGTTCAGAAGGCAAATGGGTTTCTACGACTTCGAGAATTGCGGCTCTTTATCTTCCCCCTTACTCGGGATTATTACCTAGCTCGGCTTTCAGATTCTTGGAACTCTTCCTTGAGCGAGGAACTCATTCATGAGATCCGTGAGGTAGGGGGTCACTTGATCCTTGAGTTGTTGGAGTACTTCCGCTTTGATCCCATCAGGGCCTTGTGCCTTGTTATTTTTAGGGAGTCTATGAATCTGATCGAGTCTTCCCGGTTCATTGGTTTCACCTCTGCATCGTTCACATATTTATTTTCTATTTCTTTCTTAACCTAATGTGTATATCTATTTCATAATCCATAGTGGCATCGGGGAGAAATGTCTCCATTAAGCGTTCTGATGAATCCTCCTAGCAGGCTGCCATGCTACCATCTGGCTCCTTATTCCATATCTTTCTTTTCACATCTACCAGATTGGTTTCGAACAACTCTTTATTCCTTCCGCAGATATTCAGCAATATTGTTTTTCCCTACTGGGCCTTGGTATCACTGGTAAGCGTCTCCATGAACCCCTGGACTCCTCACGCAGTCTCTGTAGTATGTCATCTCAGGGTTTATTTCTCACGTTGGCGTTTTCCCTTTGGACAGGTATCGCTCGTCTCATTGCGTCTTTCAGATTCCGCTTCAGGTCTTTCACCCTCTGGTTGACATTGTGTCCTGCCTTTACTTGCATTGGCATCGCCAGCACTTCCATCAGGTTGTCCCAGTCCATGCGGCGCAAGTTGCTGTATTTTCATCGCATGCCCGCTTGTGATGGTCACATTCGTTTAGATACAGTAGCCTCGTGGCTTCTTTGGTGCTGACTGACAGCTCACAGCTGACTTCTGACAGTCAACATTTAGGTATATACCTAAATTTTGATCGTCAGAAGTGACAGCTGCTAAACACGTGTTGTTGCAGATCATATGGTTCGGCGTAGGGATACATAATTTGGTCTGGTAACTTTTTAAAGCTGTCAGTCAGCACCAAAGAAGCCATGGGGCTACTGTATTTACGTTCTCCTTTAAATTTGATGAGTTTTGTTTTAATTTTATAATTGTATTAAAATACAACAGGGCAAATAATTCTGCGCTTATTGTTATTTTTTACAAAACTATGCTATGACTATATATACGTACACACAACACACACACACATATATATGTATATATATAAAGAATCCTGAAATCTTTACATAGGCCCTATTTTACGCGAAAAATACTACTGCACACCAACAGAGTCAAAACAATAGCAATAAACCCCACAATACATCAAGACATATTATACCACGATCCTAACAACTCTTCATAAAACGCAAACAATAAAAATAATCTCAAAAGCTATAAACAAGGCACAATAAACACCAACAATAGTACGCAAGACATCAACAATGACTATAGCAAGACTACAACAGACACCAACAACACCAATGAACACCAACAATGGTACGCAAGACATTCAACAATGACTATAGCAAGACTACACCAGACACCAACAACACCAATGAACACCAACAATGGTACGCAAGACATCAACAATGACTACAGCAAGACTACACCAGACACCAACAACACCATACTAAATATCCCAGCAACACTATTACATGAATTAATACGGTTGGTACACAAGTCACACACACCCGTAGTATGGTGTTGCTACATGCATTGTTAGCTCACGAAGATAAGATGGCGGAGGCAAGACATTCCGACGTCTTTGGATGTATCTGGTTTATCTTTAGTCCGGAAGGGTCGATTCAACACTGAACTCAACTGAAACAATGACTTTAATAAATTGTTGTTACATGCATTGTTAGCTCACCAAGATAAGATGGAGGAGGCAAGAAATTCTGACGTCTTTGTATGTATCTGGTTTATCTGTACTCCGGTATGGTCGATCCAACACTGAACTCAACTGAAACAATGACTTTAATAAATTGTTGTTACTGCATATAGGGTCAAAACAGTGCACCTGCATAATATTATTCTTACTGCATAGGCTAGCCAAACAAATACAAGATATGATTATTTAATAGAACTAGCTCATAAACTATTAAACTATATCAACTCTAGAAACCAGAAGTAGGCATTACTTAGGTCTTACATCTACAATAGTCTATAAAATACGATAAAACTGTTCCAATTATTATACTTATATTATTACACTTTGTCGGGGTGAATAATAAATTAACAATTAATAATAACAACAATGCGAAATATTTTAAATACATGTTAAAGTAATTATTGAAATACACTTTGATTATTTAATCATTGTCTCTATTCCCTTGTTAAGAATATAAATACGCTACTACGTTTTATTGGTAGAGATTGATTTTACCTTGTAATTCCTAACGAAGTCTTTCTAACACGATTAAATGGCTGTCTACACCCGAGCGTCTTTGAAGTTTTCTAGCCACGTGACACACTCGTGGGCGCCCTAACGTTAAGCACTTTTAACGAAATTATTATTAATAATAATAATAATTAGCACCACGTCTTACTACCCGTTCGGGTTATACGCTTTAAGTACTAATTACTCTAATGGATTAGGAATTGGGAAGGTTGAATTAGAGCAAGTGAACCCGCATTTGCGTGGAGGGAGAGTGGAAAACCGTTCAGGAAAAACAACCCCCAGTTCACCCGACCGAGATTCGAACCTCGATCTCCCCGTCCTCAGCAGTCGAGCAGCTCAACACGACAAGCGCGTTAGCCAACTACGCCACCGAGGCGGGTGTTATCGAAATTGAAATTATTTATTTGACGATTCAAAAATATGTTAATAGCTACAAATAGGTGCCGACTTATTACAAACATTGGGGGTACTCTATAAAATGGAGGTAACGGTGGTATAACATTAGCACATTTTCAAGCTGTATTGAAAAAAAAATGGCCAAAATTAAGTTACAATTTGTTAGTTTCAATGTATGTTAAAATAAAATAAAATAAAAATAAAATTTAATAAATGAAAACAAATATGCGCAACACAAAAATAATACCTACTACACAAGTACCGCCACTAACCAAATTATAACAGAAACATGTCGACGAATGACAGGCTAGCGGTTCAGGAGCGGTGAGCGCTGCCAACTTAATCACGCTAAGAATAAAACAGTCGAAACTATTATTTGTGCTTTTAGAGTGGAATTCTATTTCTAGATATCATATTCGGAAAATTGAAAAATGACACCTGGACACGGGAATCGAACCCGGGACCTTTGACTTAGTACGCCAATGCTCTACTACTAAGCTATCCAGGAGTCGTCCCGTGCCCAGGGTAACTCTTCACTCATGTTTTAAGGCAGAGTCTATGAAGGACGTGCGGAAATCGTCGGCTTTATTCACGTCCATCATAGACTCTGCCTTAAACTATGAGTGAAGAATTACCCTGAGCATGGGACGACTCCTGGACAGCTCAGTGGTAGAGCATTGGCATACTAAGCCAAAGGTCCTGGGTTCGATTCCCATGTCCAGGTGTCATTTTTCAATTTTTCCGAATTAATCACGCTTGCTTACATATCAGAGGGCAGCACCTGCCATTTAATGCCACGCTAGAAAACATTTCGCAGCGCAACCCTAGATCCATGATAGAACTAGCACCGTAATATTAAGGTTTTAAAAAGACTTAGATTTTGGGGATGCTGAGCACACCTGAAAATATTTTTTTGGGGGGGGGGGTGTTTAATATGCAAAGCACCCCCGCAGTGGGTGCCTATTTAGCTTCACAACTTTTGTTGATTAGATTTGACAAATCAAAAAAACTTTTCTATAACAAATTTAGTTTTGCAGAAAGGCCTTCGAGATTTAACAGAGAAAAATAAAAACCTTTCTTGCAGTCAGACAAGGTTCTTACTATAAAAATGGTATTGTACTGACTGGCCCATCATTAAGAATAGGTAACACTATATTAGTTTCAACTGTTACCAGTATTAGCATCAGCTACTAGCCAGCTGAAAGATGGGTTGTTCCAGGTTGTTTAGTCTCCACGACGTGCGAAGGTAGAGTTGAATCCTCCGATACTGACCTTTATCTTTTGTTCGGTGACCTGGCGGTCTAGGGGTGAGGTGTCAGACTTCTGTGCTGGCGGCCGGGGTTCAATCCTCGGTCCCGGCACAGATTGATCTGATTAACAAACCCTTCCTTCACCTCTGACAAGACATCTTGTGAATGCGGGGAATGCCAGGCCTCCACCGTGGTTCGGATCCCACGTTAAACTGTAGGTCCTCCATTTCATCTCACAATGACCCTACCATTACACATTAGCGTAAGTGCGTATAACCCGAACGGGTAGTAAGACACGGTGCTAATAATAATAAAAAAATCTTTTGTTGAGAGTAAGAATAAACCACACTAGATAATTAAACACT
>CABFVX010002225.1:63669-83806 GCA_902151425.1 Timema shepardi | reverse complement strand
TTACTATTATTATTATTATTATTATTATTATTAGCACCGCGTCTTACTACCCGTTCGGGCTATACACACTTACGCTAATGTGTAATGGTAGGGTGATTGTGAGATGAAATGGAGGATCTACAGTTTAACGTGGAATCCGAACCACGGTGGAGGCCCGGCATTCCTCACATTCACAAGATGTCTTGTCAGAGGTGAAGGAAGGGTTTGGTAATCAGATAAATCTGTGCCGGGACCGAGGATTGAACCCCGGCCGCCAGCATAGAAGTCTGATACCTTACCCCTAGACCGCCAGGTCACCTGGATCACTTATAGTCGGCGGAACAATCAAACTCATGAGCTGCTCTCCAAGTAAGATTGTCATCCTTTTGGTGCAGTCCATAACCAAGACATGGTTTACTAAGTATTTTGACATCAATAACGTTATCTGTATCAACCGATATGGCCGAAACTACCCTTATCAAGGAAGAATCCCCCCGCTTGTACCAAATGCCATCAACTTATGCACCAATATAATGAATTTGTTTCAATTCAGTTATTTATGCAGTTGCACTTTGTAACTTCTACTGCAAGAATCTTAACAATTGATAAAAGAGACTTATTTTGATCCTGATAAACTTTTGTTGATGGAGTGGCACTCATTTTCATTATGTACAGTAGCCCCATGACTTCTTTGGTGCTGACTGACAGCTCACAGCTGACTTCTGACAGTCAACATTTAGGTATACACCCAAATTTTGACTGTCAGAAGTGACTGCCGCTAAACACATGTTTTTGTAGATCATATGGTTCGGTACTTAATTTGGTTTGGTAACTTTTCAAAGCCGTCAGAATTCAGCTGTGAGCTGTCAGTCAGCACCAAAGAAGTCATGGGGCTACTGTACTGTACATTAACTTGTTGGCGTCTGAATATCCACAAAATCTTTGGCACATTGAATAAACTAATTTAATATTTAATTTCAAACGATTGTCCTTGTCTTTGTGAAGTGTAAAACTCGTAACTTTTAAAGCCTAATTTGCTTAACCAACACACACATAAAACGCTTTACTTTGTCAAAAATAAAATATATAATTCCACATGTAAAATATTCTGGACACGCAAATACTTAAAAATAATATTTAAATCAATTACGAACATAAAATTACAGCTTTCTGCAAAAATAAGCTCCACAAAGTGTACATAAATATTTAAGTTTTTTCCTCCGAAGAACATTTATCACCTTGATCGACACTCACAATGAAGATGAAATGTTTACTCTTGTGTACTTATTACCTTTGAACTGTTGTGATTTATTCTGTGGTATTTTATTTGTAATTATGCTTATATCATTATAATGGCCAAAAGTATTTCACTATTAGATTATGTTACTAAAAGTAAAAGTATCAATGTTAAAATAAATAATATATTTAATAGAATAACTAATATAACCACAACTTGTGAATATGGGGAATGCCAGGCCTCCACCGTGGTTCGGATCCCACGTTAAACTGTAGGTCTTCCATTTCATCTGTCAATCACCCTACCATTACACATTAGCGTAAGTGCGTACACCCCGAACGGGTAGAAAGACGCGGTGCTAATAATAATAATAATAAAAATAAAAATAATAACCAATCTAGCTGAAAAAACAAGTTTAACATTATATAAGTTACGTAATGTTATGGAATACAAACCAAATCCTTCTGTATTAAGAGTTTTAAGAATAAAAGACCATGTATGACTCGGCGTACGGATGTTGTTGAAGCGAAGCGAGTATTTAAGGATAGATAAGTGTGGAGAAAGTTAGTGAAGATGGATTAAGTACGGAGTTGTTGTGCTTAGAGCCATAGGCACTGTTTATCGACAATCCAGTAAGGGAGCCACGTCACAATTTCCCTTCATCACACAATAAATATGTAAAACTGGAATTTTGTTGGTCCCCAAATCCGCCAACTGATGGACGAATATTTCGAGAAAACGACGAATGAGAGAGAAAAAGACGCACGGACCATCTTCCAATCCGTTACCGAAAACTTTCTAGAGAATATAAAAAAATCGGTGAGCTGGTGGTCTAGGGGGTAAGGTGTCCGACTTCTATGCTGGCGTCCGGGGTTCAATCCTCGGTCCCGGCAAAGATTTATCTGATTACCAAACCCTTCCTTCACCTCTGACAAGACATCTTGTGAATGTGGGGAATGCCAGGTCTCCACCGTGGTTCGGATTCCACGTTAAACTGTAGGCCCTTCATTTCATCTCACAATCACCCTACCATTACACATTAGCGTAAGTTCGTATAACCCGAACGGGTAGTAAGACGCGGTGCTAATAATAATAATACCAAAAATCCAAATTATTGGAACATTGTTGAAACAATGTTGTAAAACTTCAAGAAGTTGGGTTGTGACATGAGTGTATAATTACAATTTCTACATTCCCATATCGACTACTTTCTGGAAAATCTGAGATATTACAGTGAAGAGCAAGATGGACGCTTTCACTAGGATATTAAGGAAATGGAGAAGAGGTACCAGGAGAAGTGGAATGAAAATATGATGGCCGATCACTGTTGGATGTTGAAGAGGAACAGTAAATATGGAGGATCAGCAAAGAAGTCAAAAAAGAGAAAGTTTGAAAAATAATGAAACACTAGTTACTTTTTGTTTTGTTACAAAATAGTCACGAAATTATTAGGATAGTTCTTTATAGTATTAGAACAGGTCTTTACAATATTTAAAAGATGGTTTGTAAAAAATAGACTTGTGTTTTAATTTTTATTATTTTTTGCTTAAAATAGGTAAAATCATGAAAACATAACCTCTTAATTTGTGTAAAAACCTGACATGATTGAAAAATAGTTGAAATCATTTCTAGAATCAGCATGAAAATTAGATTCAAAAACACCAACTTTTGAGAAATCATCTGAGAAAAAATAATTCCAAAATGAAGACTAGTGTAATAGTAAGGGTGATATAGCATTTGAACCTCATAGAATGAAACATAACACGGGTATTTTACTAAATTTATTAAATTTTATACATTTTATATTTACAGAAAATTTCAAAGCTATTAATTGTAATCATCACATGATGTTATGTTTTAATGTGTAATATTAGGCTGTTTAAGTTATTTCAGATATGTCAAAAAGGTTGAAGCAAAAGTGATAAATTATTATAACATTGGTTGTATGCACACTCCTCACCCTTCCCAACATATTAAAATGTAAAGGAGATCTTGAAAACAATGTAGGATCTTACATAAAATAAATCTGCGACATCAACTGGCAAATTCGGAATTACTTGGTATTTAGAAAGCGAACTAGAATATCATATACATTCTAAGACATAGCCTAACAGTGTATATATTTTATTATACTTTTCAAGTATTTCACAATCAGCAACAATTTACGCACTGTCGTCTCCTGAATCTGCTGTGTCACTGTAGCGTTGGCTGATTATAATCAACCCCTCTGTTTGTTGAACGAGTGGATCTGTTTGGGACACAGTATCCCTAGGAGTGTCTGTAGTAGCACCTGCCTCCATATTTACACCCACCTCTTGGGACCTTGGGTGTGGACTTGTTTCTTGACATGAGTGGCTGCAGAGATCATAGTCATTTGGGACATTCTGAATAGCTTCACTCTCTAAACTGTGCCTGAATATTGAACCAGATTTCGCCTTCACTATCACAGATATCGGGTGTTTGATGACGAGTACTTCTGAAGAAGAGCTGCTAGAGTTAGTCTCTATCTTTTGGCTAGAGCTTCCTGCTCCTTCTATGATGACATAAGATGGTTTGGATACCACCGTCAACTCACCGCCATGATCAAGCCTTTGGTGGGTTCGTTCTGGCTGTTTAGAATCTTGCTTACATTCATGTTGGGGTACACTCTCCTGTCGTGGATGTGCACCGGGATTTTCAATAGAATGTCTTTGTTTCTTAAGCGTTTTGTAAAGTTCCTGCGCTATCAGCTGGATACTATTCTTAAAGGGCTCTTGATATTTTGAAGTTTCTTTTTTTGTACTTTTAGACAGATTATTTGTGCATTTTGGTTCTGATTCAGTATTTACTTTATCTTGAGATGCTCGGGACATATAAATATTTAAAGTGTTTTTGTCTTGTGCCTTTGTCTGCTTTGGGGGGCTAGGTGTTTTAAAGGGTAGTGCATTACTTTTTTGGGCATTACAGTTTGACTTGGACTCACAAACGTGTGTTTCAGAATTTATATTTGGTTGATCTTCCAAACTTTGTATTTTTACGTCGGAATCTGAGTTACAATTTACCTTCATACTGTCAGTCTGTTGAATTTGTATATGTTTTGTTAGTATTATATAGTTAAACATATAGTGCAGTCTATCGTTATGAGATGTATCCCTTATTTCAGTTGATTCTTCTTCGATTGGTTCACTTCCATTATTACTTTCACAAGGTTTGAATGTACATGAATCCTTATCATTTGTAATTCTTGAACTTTCTCCTACTTCTGTTTGAAAAAAGTTTGACTTTGTTTCATCAACGACATTCTTATTCTTAATTAATTTCACAAATTTTTCTTTGCCTCTTTTAATTCTTCGGCGTTTGGGCTTAGGAGGTCTCACATATTCATTTCGACAAGTCGTGTGGATCGATGAATGTTCATGTGTCTCCAATTCTTCAACTCTAGTATCATTTTCTCTAGCCTGTCTAAAATTAAAAGACTGGATGGGTATGAACATTAAAGAGTCAGTTTCCCTCGAAGAACATGGTGATACACTAACTTGATCAGTTTCAAATAGGTCTGAGTCAGATGTTAAACTATCATTGTAATTATCCTCAGAAGATGGATTATTCATAAAGTTGTTTGCTCTGGAGAATCTAGTAGACTGAGAATGGTTAGTTTGATTGACAACTAAAGTTGGATTTTCAGTAGAATTCTCGCTATGAAGTTCGTCTACTATGTCTTTTCTTGAAACTGTAAAACGTGGAACTAATTTAGGAATCGTATTCTTTTCAGTTGAATTTCTTGGTGTATCAAGAGGAAATGTATTCCTTTTTCGTTTACCAATATTTATTCTTGGCGGATTGGGAGATAAAGAATCAGAAATTGTCTCTTCCGGTTCAACAACTTCTCTACTTGCGGTTACATCTATGGTATTAAGTATACTATTGCTGTTATAAGGAAATTCCCTAACCTCATCGCGCTCACTAGGCGTCCCCCTCCTCACTGGTTGACTAGTGTTTTGAAACGATCTTCCAATTCTTGTTTGGTTCCTATAATTTTCAAGTGCCTGTCTATATGTCGTCACTCCAAGGCGTCTCAGAGATGTTTCTTCTTGGTCAAAGTTGTACAGTCCGGATCCTGCTCTGCGACGTTCTCGTCTCCGTCGATACCAATCATCGTCCACGGTCGTATCACGTTCGGCGCGACTTTGCCGTTGCCTTCTTTGGCTGGCCATCATGTGATCCCTAAATGTCACACTGGAAGTGTCTTGCAAACCTGTTTGATTTGCTGTTAAGTTCAACGGACCATTTTGAGGGTTGTGCCAAGGGCCCAGAGGCGTCGTGACAGGATTTGGCCCCTGAAAATAAAACATCGACCTTCTCGCATCACCAATAAGTCTTTCTACTACCACTGGTTGTATATCTTCACTCAGTAACGTCGTTAGCCTCCTTCGAGAAGAATATGAAGATCTCCTTTCCCCATGGGCGGTTATGACGTCCTGCAAATCGTTCAGAGCCTTCTCTTGTGAGGCTGCCGTTGACTCTGTATCATCGGTTCTGTCTTGTACAAGTAAGGTGCCTTGCATCTCGGAACGTTCTACCCATTGTAACGTCACAATGTTATTGAGTTGTAGTAGCTGCTGGTCATATCGGTCAAGCGTGCCATGAAAGTTTAACTCGGAAAGGAATTGAAATGGTGTATAAGGTATTATCATCGTGAGTTCAGGTGGATATACAAGTCTGAAAAGATAAATCAAATGCACATGATTATCTGTCTAGTCGAATGATGTCAGTTTAATCCTAGGTGATACTCAAATACATTCTCGTACATTAACTGTGTTAACCGTATATTTTTAGTAATAGTTCCAATAAACTTATTATTGGTGATATGGATACCTATTTGATAATACATGCGTTATTTTAGAATGTTAAATTAGGTACGGGCTTACACATAATTTTCTCAAATCTACAAATAGAAAGTAGGCCTGTTTACATAAATGCATTGCCTTATGACAGTTGTTTTCAATACTTCTACCGTTGCGTGTCTTCTGATTCGTAAACCTTATCTCAAGTAACCCGAGAGTTTAATTTTAATATAAATACATTATAATCACACTTCCTGGTCATACTTGTAAATTGTTTTAAGCTATTTACTTAACTTAACAACAGAGTGTGTTATTTTCATTAAAATAAGCATAGATGGATACAAATTTTAAATATAAGACTATAAATATCAATAGGCCTACACTGTTGTGAGCTTAATGTACATACTGAAACATGTGAGGTCAATATTGTTGTGATCATACTGTACATACTGGAACATGTGAGGTCAATATTGTTGGGATCATACTGTACATACTGGAACATGTGTGTCCTTGGCGTGCTCCCCTCAGCTCTTGGTGTCTGTTGGAATCCACACAGGACAGTGATCGTGCTGCTGTTAAAGCAGTGCACAATTTCTCTGACACATTGTATCCTCCTAACAGGGAGACAATCCAAGCCTCTAGGACCGACACACCTTCTTATCCGCTGAGACTCCTCATACGATTCATCGAGGCTTTCTTCGTCGCTAGAAGAACACACATGGCTTCCTGAACTGAATATATTTTCTACTTCATCTAGGAATTTATTTTCTATTTTACGTTCTTGTAGGTCCGGGTTTTTAAAAGATGACAAATTTGTACAGCTACACTCCAAAAAGTCCCATTTATTTCGGACATCTCTTCTCAGAATATTCACATGCTCCATCGAGGATGCATGCGATGTTTGAGTGCTCGTTCTAATAGAATTTGAATTTATTACATCATTGAGTGATTTAATTACCGGTACATGCGTTTTGGATGATTCATAGCATACCGTTTTGTTGGGCGTATCATTGTTTCTGTTTATGTCTAAATTACTAACGTTCACTGGTAATATATCTGATTGTCTTTCAACCAGTGATTCCTTTGGCGGAACTTTGGACCTAGCTACACATGTTTTTGAAGTCTTGATTGAAGTGAATATCCCTTTATCATGTCCTTCTATCTTAATATTTTCATTTTGACACCGCTTAGTACAAGCATTATATGACATTGTTTCGCTGAGACCGATGATTATTTCGCTAGTCTTGTTCGTGGTATTTTCTCCACTATCTTCACACATGTTAGACGGCACGACTGTGTTGCGCTCACCATATTCATGTGAAGTGGTACACCTATTCGAGTCATTGTCATCGTTCCCTGATGTGTCTGGGTGATGGTGCGACGCCGCCGGATCTTCAACGAGACCCGTTTCTTCAAATGAACTCATTGTTTTAATCAAGTATTCCTTTGTTATGGATATGTTTTCATTGGTGTGATCGTTTGGATCCTGAGAACATAATTCTACTTCCGTTAACGGCTCTCTAATTTTACTAGTCACCTTTGTACTGTTATCACTGCTCGTATTGTTCGAATAACTCCGTGATGTTTCTTCTCTTACGTTGATAACCTCCCTATCTTGAATATTATCTTTTAGCGAATCTTGATTATCATCAGTATTTGAACACGTTTCTATCTGCACATATTTTGTACCGCTGTTTTCCAAATTAATTGGTGTACCCATATTTGTTGCTTCGAGCCCATTTTGAGGTGAAAATTCTTTTTTTAATTGCGAGTTCATGCAGGGAAATACTTCTACACTAAAAGATAAAGATGAGTCAACGGTAAATGGTGTGATTGTATTGTATGTCTGACTTCTTTGAAGGCTATTCGGAGACCCCAAGGTGGAATTTTCTCGCCCGTTGTTATCTTGATGGCTGGATGATGAAGCTGAACTTGGACTGTCACGTTCGTTTGATTTGTTCTTTGAAGTAAGATTCTCCGCTTTACATTTTAATGGCTCAGTGCAAAGTTTATTTGGAGATGAACTAGACTGAGATTTTTTGGAAGACATGTTTTGAAAATATTATATCAATGTTAAATTGTTAGAAATACTTGATGAAGAAAAAAATCCAAAGGTAATCAATCTGATATTACTTGTAGGCCATTATAATGAAATGTGTTATTTCATGAGTTTAATACATGGTTGAGGGTGTAGTTTTGGTCTTTTATACGTTTTTTGTCATGTTTATGTTTTATTTTTTAAATGTAGTAAAGAAACACTTGCGGTGTTTTTAAAGTCATTATGACTCTGATAAAATGGTTTTATTCTAATCGACACATCCATTTTTAATAAGTTATCCAACTGTACGGTACGCTACTTGTTAATTTTGAGCCATATTTTATGGTACTTCCCTAGATTTCCATAGTTTCATTTGTTTTTAACTTGCATTGTTATAATAATCATTATTAATATATTTATTCACTTTAACAAAGATAACTTTAAAACCACGTTGAGAAATATTCTGATATTTGATGTGAAATAAATAAAATGCACGTCTAACAGTTAATTTTGTTATTCTTATAAAAACTTTGGGTGTTTCATAACATACTTTTTCTCTGATTGATTAGGTATTATATGTGTGATCTAAATAAATAACAAAATTGACAGTTTTATGAAGAATTTGATTTAATAAGATTTATTTATTTGTTTTATAACAAACCCGTTATTGACCTACATATTTTATTGAGGCCATTATATTCTATATTTGGAGCTAAACTAGTTTCCCATTCTTCTACCTGAACTAGTTATTGTTTATTGTTCTATGAGATTGATTTCCTTCTGATCCTAGACTATACACACACACACACACACACTATTCAGTGCTAAGGGGACGATATATCCGATGGGTCACGAGCGACACAAAACTTTACACCAGGGTAGTCCCAGAGGTCAATGGAACTTAAATAGTATTAGTAGCCTGAGGAAAATAAGTTAAAATAGTTCACATCTATACAGCCAGCAATAATTATTGAATATTTTAACTTTTTAGCCGGGCCGGTGAGAAATGAGGTGTGTGGATATTCAATCCCAGTTCTCTGCTCCGAGAAATGAGGTCTGTGGATATTCAATCCCAGTTCTCTGCTCCGAGAAATGAGGTGTGTGGATATTCAATCCCAGTTCTCTGCTCCGAGAAATGAGGTCTGTGGATATTCAATCCCAGTTTTCTGCTCCGAGAAATGAGGTCTGTGGATATTCAATCCCAGTTTTCTGCTCCGAGAAATGATGTGTGTGGATATTCAATCCCAGTTCTCTGCTCCGAGAAATGAGGTGTGCGGATATTCAATCCCATATCTCTGCTCCGAGAAATGAGGTGTGTGGATATTCAATCCCAGTTTTCTGCTCCGAGAAATGAGGTCTGTGGATATTCAATCCCAGTTCTCTGCTGCTAGAAATGAGGTGTGTGGATATTCAATCCCATATCTCTGCTCCGAGAAATGAGGTGTGCGGATAATCAATCCCAGATCTCTGCTCCGATAAATGAGGTCTGTGGATATTCAATCCCAGTTCTCTGCTCCAAGAAATGAGGTGTGCGGATATTCAATCCCAGATCTCTGCTCCGAGAAATGAGGTGTGTGGATAATCAATCCCAGTTCTATGCTCCGAGAAATGAGGTGTGCGGATATTCAATCCCAGATCTCTGCTCCGAGAAATGAGGTGTGTGGATAATCAATCCCAGATCTCTGCTCCGAGAAATGAGGTGTGTGGATATTCAATCCCAGTTTTCTGCTCCGAGAAATGATGGTCTGTGGATATTCAATCCCAGTTTTCTGCTCCGAGAAATGATGTGTGTGGATATTCAATCCCAGATCTCTGCTCCGAGAAATGAGGTGTGTGAATATTCAATCTCAGTTCTCTGCTTCAAGAAATGAGGTGTGCGGATAATCAATCCCAGATCTCTGCTCCGAGAAATGAGGTGTGTGGATATTCAATCTCAGTTCTCTGCTTCAAGAAATGAGGTGTGCGGATAATCAATCCCAGATCTCTGCTCCGAGAAAGGTCCCTCCAAGGGAATGCCTGTGCATTTTCTCCGCTTATACGACGGCCAAAAGTTCCGCGAGAGTTTCAACGTCAACTGGAAGTATTTTTAACATTTCAACGATAGCTTACAAAACTTAGACAAAGTGAAGTGTGCATGCATTTTTTTCCCTGCAGCTAATTTCTACCAGATCTTCTAATGAGTGAGATTACTACCATTTCATCTGCAAACATTCCAGTTTCATTTCACCCCAAGATTTCAACCGATATTTCCAAACAAAGCTTGAACTCAGGACTTTCAGTTTCATTTATTTCCATGTGAACCAGATATTGAATGATACTGAATATACTTAATTTATCAAGTTGTAAATATATTAGTACTAGCAATCCCGCACGGCGTTGCCGGTGACCAATTGTGATAAAATAATTTATATGAGCCCCCCCCCCTAACCTCTATCTCCATGGTTCCCGATTTAAAATGGAAAAGTTATTTCTGAAACGTAATTCTAAGCCATATTAAAAATATTTTCTTCAAAAATTTGTTAAAAGTAGCTTAATTAAAGAGATAATTAAATATCTAAAAATCCGACTTCGTGGTGCATTCGGACCCCCTCCCGCCCACCTATGTTAAAAATGTCAGATCTCTGAGTGCCGTAGATTTGGCTGGGCATCGCTCACAAACAAACAAACAAACAGACGGACAAACACTTCCTTTGATTACTAAAGATAACTGGAAAAGACACGGAGGAACGAAAGGAACAATTCATTCAATTTTCTTTGTTAAATGTTAAAACTCAATTTATGATTTTCTTACACTAATATTTGTAAACTTTGCTAAACATAATAGTAAGACACAATACATTTATTTAATTCTAATCGCATTTCAAATCAAGCATATACCTATATTAAAGGACACATTAGGTTAAACCATAGTGCTATAGTGAATAGAATACGGAGCTATAGTAGATTACAAATCCATCTGTTGGTTATATTTCCATTCCGTTTGCTCTTGAGACTAGTTCCTATTAGGCTCACTCACATGGCTCTATAAACATGTAACATTTCTATAATCAATTGATGAAAGGGTGACCTGGTGGTCTAGGGGTAAGGTGTCAGACTTCCATGCAGGCGGCCGGGGTTCAATCCTCGGTCCCGGCACAGATTTATCTGATTACCAAACCCTTCCTTCACCTCTGACAAGACATCTTGTGAATGTGAGGAATGCCAGGCCTCCACCGTGGTTCGGATTCCACGTTAAACTGTAGGTCCTCCGTTTCATCTCACAATCACCCTACCATTACACATTAGCGTAAGTGCGTATAACCCGAACGGGTAGTAAGACGCGGTGCTAATAATAATAATAATAATTTATGAAAGTGCCAAAATATAAATATATTCTTATATAATTATGTATTTATATATATTTATTGAATACTTGATTTTACTTCTGGTATAATATTTAAGTATGTAATAAAACCAGCATCAGAAACACTTGGCGCCATGCGACAAAACGTATCTTAAAGTTTAAAGGTACAGATAATATGACCTGTAGTTTAAGCAAAGGTTGTAATTAGCTCTCATGATCTCCTTCAGGAAGAATTAGAGCAGGGTTTGGTAACCTATGGCCGAGAAGCAATTTAAATTAAAATAATATAAAACCCTTACTTTTAACTATAACCATTGATATGAGCAATAATTTTAATAACGTGTTTTATGTTTCAATGATTAAATAGTTTTGTTCCAAAATTTATAAATAATGTCTTCAGAACCTACCTTTCGCAAAACACATTTATAGCGTTTGTATTTTTTTCTGATTTTTTTGATTTATATTAAAATATTAAATATTCAAAAAACAGTATTTGTTTAGTGTATTTTATTTTGAAACACATTTTTACGTCAACATTTTAGAAGACCAACCTAAATTTATTTCAACTATTGTACTAGCTAACTTGTATAAAAATATAAACGATTTGGTTTGGCTTCGGTTGGTTGACACGCTGAAAGACATAGGGAAACCTAGGAACATTTTTATAGTAATTTTTGTAACATGACACTCGATTATCCTTTAGACTATCTTAGTAAAAATCTCATTGGCTCTATTAACATCAACAATTGAGTAAATAGGCACATGCACAATCAGTGGTCCCTAGATCACCGCAAGGATTTAAATAACTTGAGAATGGTTTAAAAAAGTTGTAGGAATATTATTATTATTATTAATAATAATATTATCACCGTGTCTGACAACCCGTTAGGGCTATACGCACTTAGGATAATGTGTAATGGTAGGGTGATTGTGAGTTGAAATGGAGGACCTACAGTTTAATGTGGAATCCAAACCACGGTGGAGGCCTGGCATTCCCCACATTCACAAGATGTCTTGTCAGAGGTGAAGGAAGGGTTTGGTAATCAGATAAATCTGTGCCGGGACCGAGGATTGAACACCGGACCCTCAGCACAGAAGTCTTGACACCTTACCCCTAGACCGCCAACAGGAATTAATTCACTAATGAAATGATCCCAGTATTGAAATAATGTTTTTCTCCCAACACCCTCTGCGATATATCTAGCTAATTTATTCTGAATAATCTGAAGATCTTCATCAGAAATGCTGATTCGTTGGAGAGTTTTCTCAGAATCCTTTGATATAACCCCAGGGCGGAGATCTCTATCACGCAATCCACTAGTTCTTGCTTCAGTTGAACTTTTTCTGATTCTATATTCCACTTTGGCCTTTCTAAAGCTTCTGCTAATATAAACTGTCCCCTGAAGGATTATACATAGTGTTTGCCAGTGAGAATTCCCTGGGCTATTACAATACTAAATACGTCAGTTTCCGTAAAACACAATCCTTATAACTTTCAGCTAGTTATGCATCTGTGCAAGCTAGTACGTCCTTTGCAAAGTGGAGACCTCTAGGGCTAATGACAATATTTGAAAATTCATGTGTAACAAGAAATAATATTTTCACAAACTATTTTATATATTAAAAATAGCAAATAAAATTAATAGAAAATCTGTTTAAAAATGGGCAAGAAACACGCGATCAAAAAAACTTGATTTTTTAAAAGTTATTTCGATTTTCCGAAAAAAAACCCATTGCGTTTTCAAACATAGCTATGGCGACAAAAATTGAAAAATTCTAATATCCCTTTAAATAAAAGAATAAATCAAATTTAAGAGTGATAAAAATGCGATCAAAAATCAATTATTTTTTTAAGTACTTTCAATTTTTCAGGAAACCCGTCATGTTTTTTGAAAAATGAAAGATAAAAAAAATAAGGAACTATTTTAGATCGTTCAAACAAACTTAAAATGAAAGCTGTTTATAAATGGTCGAAAAACAAGTGGTCACAAAAAATCATGTTCACCCTTGTCGATCGAATATTGTGGCCAAGTGATCAAAATGAGAGTCATGTGACCAAAAGTAAAACCTTACCTTGAACCCCTACTTGAAGTATGTGAAGCCAAACTGAGGGCACATATAAATGCACACTAAAAAGGAGCTAGGTACTCGCTAAAAGTAATTACAAAAGGTTTCAATTGTTGTGGAAGTATATAAACTATCAATTAATAACTTTTGGCTATCATAGAAAGTTAGTTAAACCCAACCATTTTTTTAAATTACTTTCTAATAAGATAATGGTGACCTGGCGGTCTAGTGGTAAGGTGTCAGACTTCTATGCTGGTGGCCGGGGTTCAATCCTCGGTCCCGGCACGGATTTATCTGATTACCAAACCCTTCCTTCACCTCTGACAAGACATCTTGTGAATGTGGGGAATACCAGGCCTCCACCGTGGTTCGGATTCCACGTTAAACTGTAGGTCCTCCATTTCATCTCACAATCACCCTACCATTACACATTAACGTAAGTGCGTATAACCCGAACGGGTAGTAAGACGCGGTACTAATAATAATAATAATAATAATAATATAATAATAATAATAATAATAATACACTTCATAAACCGTGCACAATTATACTGATATGCGTTGTCAATTTTTAATATCTATTAAAATTTATTTTTTAATAAAAGGAAATAAGACAATTAAACTCATATGGTGAATAACGTCCTTAAGTTGGGGATGTAGGGGATACGAGAAAGGGTCAATGTGTCTGGGGTTTTTATATCAAAATATTTTGTTGGTCAAAACAAATCAAATAAGGCTCCAGTGAAAACATAAGAGTGTAATTTACTTAACTTGGTGATATCAACAATTGTTGAATATCTGCGAAGGTTGTCCTGGATCTTATTGACAACTTTTTTCCTTCATCTAAAAAGTTTGTCACCGAATGCCACTTTGCTCATGACAAATATTCAATAACTGTTGCTAACACCATGCGAAGAAAATTAAAATTTATGTTCGTACTGAAGTAATATTTGATTTGTTTTGACAAAAAAAAAATATTTTACTAGAAAAACCGAGAAAAAAAAACACAGACCTTTTCTCGCGTTCCCCAGAACCCAGTTTTCTTACGAATGGACATAACTGATAGCCAGACAAAGCTTACAGATCTAATTTCACGTATTCATACGCAAAGTCATGGATGGACTTTGTAAATGTCATGTTTGAGATAGATATTCAATACTTTAAAATTGCACTAATAAAATAGTAAATGTGTATCAATGTTGTCATAAAAAAAATTGTCTATTAGTAAGTAAATTAGGGTATACATAGCACTACACATAGCCACATCTTACACATGGCCATATGCATATACAACACATAATATATTCACACCCTCTCAAGCACATATACACAACCTCAAATCACACTCGTATATACTATCACACATTCACACACATATACATGAACAAACACACTGATTTAAACATATTCATATAAACTCTTTTACGCACACACATATACACACACTCAAACTCACAGACTACATATATGAAATCACTTTTTCAGAATTGGTTTAAATTAAAAAGTACTATTTCTTCTCAAATTGAAGAACCATGGTTTCAGTATCACAGTACTCTGTGTGTGCTTGGTAGAAGCCTAACCACCAGTGCAGACCAGCCCAACTCTGCCGGTGAGGAGACTCTCAGACCATGTGACAAGTTTACTGAAAGGTGTTTGTTTGCCTTCCTCTCCCTGAGACGGAAACATAGTAAACATCACAACACCTAGATTGGTTCTCATTGACCTGGTTCAATCGATTTTATCTTTATCCTTTACGGCCATTGGCCACAATCGCATGTCAGTTGAGGTCCACATAAAGGAGATACCTCCCCATTTTACCACACAGGCCGTGTGTTTGAAGGATCGTGAAGACATGTTTAAAGAATGTTTCCTTAACACTCGAATATTCACATGAACTATAGCCGGCCCATGGGTTCTTTGGTGCTGACTGACAGCTCACGGATGACTTCTGACAGCCAAAATTTAGTTATATACCTAAATTTTGACTGTCAAAAGTGACAGCTGCTAATTACATATTTTTTTTTGCTGATTATATGGTTCGGCGTAGAGATACATAATTTGGTCTGGTAGCTTTTCAAAGCCATCAGCTGTCAGCTGTCAGCTGTCAGTCAGCACCAAAGAAGTCATGAGACTACTGTACATACGAGTATGTAGCTGGGAAGGAAAAGGTTTGGTTTATTTGTGTACCAGCGATAGTAAATCCTGTGCCCCCCTCCCGATCGCCGAAGGAGGGCCAAATTTGGCACAGAATTGAATAAAAATGACGTTGTAATATATTACTAAAATGTTCGTGGACTCGGAGACAAAGCTAGTGAACTGTTTACATACATACGTTTGTTTAGATTAATGTTATATTATTTTGCTTTAGCTTGACTCTACAGCAATTGTATGAGTTATTATTAGCCTAATCGCCTCCTAATCATAATGTTTATAGATCGTCTGACAGAGATACTGTCGCAAGAGGTGCGATTTATTTAATCTCTCTTATTAGCTTTATTTCTTTTGTGGTCAGAATATCTTATTATTATTAGCACCGCGTCTTACTACCCGTTCGGGTTATACGCACTTACGCTAATGTGTAATGGTAGGGTGATTGTGAGATGAAATGAAGGACCTACAGTTTAACGTGGAATCCGAACCACGGTGGAGGCATGGCATTCCCCACATTCACAAGATGTCTTGTCAGAGGTGAAGGAAGGGTTTGGTAATCAGATAAATCTGTGCTGGGTCCGAGGATTGAACCCCGGCCGCCAGTACAGAAGTCTGACACCTTAACCCTAGACCACCAGGTCACCTTTATGAAGTGACATTCAAATATTTCATATCAGTCTTTGATATAATAAAATATTATCAAGGGTGAATAGTTTTAATAAAACTATATTCTCGGATTTTTCTAAAAATTGAACTTTTTTTTAATTCTTTACTTATTAATACTACTATTCCAAACAAATAAGGGTTATCCGATTATCTTATTCCACTATAAATAAGTTACTTCAATAAATATTGAGAAGGTCAGGTTGGCGATTAGACGTCTCGTGAAATGACCATGTTTCGTTCCCAGCAAAATATGTTCCCCTAATTTTCCACATTATGCCTATAATTGGTAGATATGATCGCAAGTACTGTATATGATTTTAATTTGATTGAGAGAGAGACTTAATCAATTAATGTGTGCGTAAGTATACATGGTGAGATTCTACCTGATGCTGAAGATCCGGTGAAGCAGTAACCCAAGTAGGCCTACCTGGGGTTGTGATGGGATGATCTTGGTGCTTCTGATCAGACGCACATTTATACCAGTAAGGCTGAGAATGGGGTTATTTGAATTGGCGAAAGAGAATGCAAAGCACTAAGAGAAACCGATGAGTTGAGCCGCGTTGGTGACGCACGTCCACCTTTGAGGAAAACACTTTGCGAACTAACTAAGAAAACGCGCGTAAAAACACGAGAGAGCAATTGTACTAGAGATGGGCGATATATCACTGACTGTGATTTTTTACCGATACCATTTGATCACTGATACTCCCAGTTACTCGATCCCAAAAGTATCGGTGATTGAGATATCAGTGATCGGAGATACTCGCATACTCGCAATACTTGCATACTCGCAATACTCGCAATACTCGCATACTCGAAATACTCACATTACTCACAATACTCGAAATACTCGCAATATTCGATCTACGGAGCTAGTATTGATTCTTTTTCTAGACACTCGAATAAATACTCGCTTCACGGCCTTTGTTATTCTTTTATTTTTTATTTTATACCAACTAATTGAGAATCGACCTTATTGACTGGCATGTTTTACGTGTTATTTCTATTTAAAACACTTGATCTCTTAGAGCTCATTTATCCAAAACAGTATAAGATTGCTACGTAAAAATGACTTTAATAGTTTAAATGTTTCCTTCAAATGCATTTTCAATACAAAACATTTGTTGTTAAGAGCAAAATTCAAAAGCAAGCTTAGCTTACTAAGCAAATCACATTTCGGATTCTTTTTAAAAGTAGGCTACGAAAAAAAATCATTTCTTTTTTTTTCGGTGATCCTATCCCCAAAATCGTAAATAATGAATTAAAATAAGTAACAAAATAGAAAAAATAGAAATAAACATTATTATATTATTTACAATGCGTTGATGATCCTCATCATCCTATAGTATAATCTAAAGTGTGTTTATATAATAATTGATTAAACATTTTCTAGCATCTAATAGGTTTATTTGCTTCTTATAGATGTATAGCTCATCTAATATTATATGTACGGTATTTAAAATACAATAACACTACAATAATATAATATATGACCTGCTTTCCAAACGTTTTCTAAACAAATCACCATTATGTTATGTTCATTTTTAATCTCACATAAATTTTAATTGTAGTGAAATCGATCACTAAATAAATTACACAATTACAAGAGTGTCTCATATTACGTAAAATAAGTAAATATTTGTATTCAAGTTTAACATAATGTTTGTTGGACCACTAATATTGCCCAAATTACATAACATTTCACTATAAAATATTAATAACATATTTTATTTCTCTATTTTTCAATTGTATTAAACTTCTTAAAACGCATACTTTTGTATTGACTGTACATTAGTCAGGCAACACGAAACCCGGAGATTAGGTAGCTGTATGTCAATAATGTCAATGTCAGTGCCGAGTGCCGACAGAAAGAGCTTATGTTAAGTCTTTAAGTATCGAATTCCATTGCAAGCCGCCAAACTTCCAAGTAATTAGTTCTCCTTTCAAGTTCCAACCGACAACCGAATGTCATGGGATTATTCGAGTAAATAGTAAATACCCAGTACTCAGAAATACTCCATACTCAGAAATACTCCATACTCCTACTCGATATTCGATTGTACGCGCCTACTCGGACAGCAGCTAAATACTAACAGTGAAAAATCACTTGTATGAATCACCGATATTTTAAAATCACAGTCACTGTATTCACTGATATCGTAAAATAACTGTTTGTCCCATCTCTAAATTGTACCACCCTTACAAAACATAATTAATGAAAGAAAAGGCGGTAAACATAAAAATGTGATAATTACATAAATTAATAATGAATGAATATAAGAAATATTTAATTAAGTAAACAATAATGAAATTGATACTAAAATAATAAAATATAAATAAATAAATACTAAACAGTAAACACAAATTAATGGTAGGTTTATTTTAGCTACACAAATAAAAATTGATTGGTCTGAAAATGGCTATAATGAATTAATTTTTTTTTATTTAGCACCGCGTATTACTATCCGTTCGGGTTGTACGTTTAAGTAGTCTGATAATTAAGCAAATGGGTTAGAAATAGGAAAGTTTGGACATAGAGGAAGTGAACCAACATTTTTTGGAGGGAGAGTGGAAAATCATTTAGGAAAAACAACCCCAGATTCGCCCGAGCGAGAATAAAATCTCTATCTCCCCGTCCTCGGCACTCTAGTTCAACATGAAACTAGCGCGTTAGCTAATACGCCACTGAGGTAGGTTAAAATATATATTAATTTTAAAAATATTTGACCTAAAGCTTATTATTTTCAATATATTTCAATATAGACAGTTTTTATTAATGTTCTCTTATTTATGAATATCGTTAGTACATTCTTTGAAAAATCACAATGAATTCATAAACGATCAGAATAATCTCTTTACCCCACTCTCGATACTTTCATCGCTCTCTATATCCATACATACATACATAGGGAGAGGGAGAGAGAGAGAGAGAGAGAGAGATATTTAACCTCTTAGCTCAGTTGGTAGTGTGTCTCTATATTGAGCTAAGGGTCCCAGGCTCGATTCCCAGCATGGCAGAAAAATTTATAATAGATGTAATATGGGTTTACCCTTTCGCATTGATAAATTAACGGCTGGGAACTGGATGTTGTGTCTGTCCAAGTTTTAAGCTATATTATATTTGGCTTTAAAACACTGACCCAGGCCACTGGAAACAGTAATGGATATATATATATATATATAATGTAATAATACATGAAATATAAATTATATACAGTGACCTGGTGGTCCAGGGGTAAGGTTTCAGACTTCAGTGCTGGCGGCCGGGGTTCAATCCTCGGTCCCGGCACAGATCTATCTGATTACCAAACCATTCCTTCACCTCTGACAATACATCTTGTGAATGTGGGGAATGCCAGGCCTCCACCGTGGTTCGGATTCCACGTTAAACTGTAGGTCCTCCATTTCATCTCACAATCATCCTATCATTACACATTAGCGTAAGTGCGTATAACCCGAACGGGTAGTAAGACGCGGTGCTAATAATAATGTTATATATATATATATATTACTGTCTCAATCCTGTAGTCAAATTTTATTCAAGCCATATATTTTTCACTATCAGCTTGCTAGGCCTGCCTTATAATATAACTTAAAAAAAACTAGGGCAGGCACATCATCCAGTCCCCTTGCAGTTAAATTATCAATTTTAAAGTGTAAGCCAATATTTCATTATTGATACATTTTTTAGTCATGCCGGGAATCTAACCTGGGACCCTTTGCACAGCAGGCGGACATACTACTGATCAAGCTAAGGTGTTATCTCTCTCTCTCTCTTTCTCTCTCTCTCTATATATATATATATATATATATATATATATATATATATATTA
>CABFVX010002225.1:13617-56987 GCA_902151425.1 Timema shepardi | reverse complement strand
AATTCACAAAAGTGCCAACAATGGTTATTTCATACATTCATTTTTATTTGTAGCCTAAATTATATTTTTCTTCAACAATCAATTTTTTTTTATCTATATTGGTCATGGTTTTTAGTTTTAAGTTCACCCAGGGGTCCCGAGGTTGAGAGTCGTCGTGCCACTGAGTGGATAGCCGAGGTAAAGTTTTTTTTTTACTATTATTTTTCCCCTAGATACTAGGGGTGGCGCCCAACTAAAACACAAGTATGTAGGTAAAGAGAATACACAGATATCTCTTACACTGTTTGAATGTACCGAGGTTTAATATATTGATATGTTCCCGGTCAAAAAAGATTATTATTATTATATTATTTTATTAGTACTGTAAATTTTTTTTTATTACAAAATTAAATAGGTTCTAGAGAAGATAACAATAATATGATTTTTTTTGTATTGTTGGAGTTGTCTTAATGTTTCTACACTCAACAATTGTGAGCTTACATCTGGACTAATGGAATAATAAAAGATAATATATTTAGTTCAGCTAGCTTTGCATCACTTTGTGTTGTAGTGTTAGATTTTAATTTACAAAATATTAGAATGGCTATTATATGGTGCCAATGATGACACAAATTATTGTAATATTGTCACTTGACCCCGTCACCAGTGTGGGGGACTGGGGTTGAAAGCGTAGATATCCTTTCATTGGAGGGTTTGTCTTTCATAATTAATAATTTAATATTTAATTGATTTTAATATTTTTTTAATTTTTGGCCCTTACCAATAATTACCATGTATTCCCTGTACTTTTTGTTTTCTCTCATTGGCTGTAAGTTATTTTTACTAAATAGTTTATCACGTTAATGGCACATTGTGTGTAATAATAATAACAAGTAATATAAGTTACTTTCATAGTTGTCTAACCTAGTTTTACACTTACTTTTTGGCACGTTTTTTCCCCATGGCTTTTTATGTACAAAGGATCACTACATCGCATTCCACTAACACGTCTAGGATCCACAATTTCAGGGAGAATGCATTCCATATAAAATCTTTTTAACTTTGGAAACATTTCCTTTGCCCTAAAGTTTTGATCCCTTTCCACCTTGACGTACTCAACATCAAAGACACAAAATATGATTAAAATACAAACTTTCCTTTTTGTTATGTTTAGTTGTCCTTGTGTTTGATAAAAAAAAATAGGGGTGTTTTTTTGTTCAGAATTAGGTTTCTTTTCATCGTTCACATGCAGACCGACATTCTTCACTTTACAAGCGTCACGAATACACTGTACATTTGGTTTGTCTAGCTTCAGTTTGTTGAGGGAAGGTAGACACTTCACTTCAATTATAGTGTCGTCCCCCACCAGTCCATCAGGACTGGCTCCCAGATAAGGAAAACTGGTATCTACAAATAGACCACACGAAACAACATTTTCTTTGAATTTGTTCTCATACTTTTTTTATAGCAATGGATTCATTTATTCTTCCATATGTTATCATATCTGTGCTAACCTCTTTTGGGTTTACGATTCCAACCACAGTATTGTGTCATTTTGCAAACATTGATGCAGTTAGTCTATTGAGCCTTGCTTCCCTCTGGACATGCAATATTGCCGCTCTGGCCTAATATCCTGGGTTCCAGTTCATTACAATGATTATCTATTGCAACTTACTTTCCTAGTCAGGACAGAATCCCTCTTTTTCTTTTTCTGCCAATTGTTCCTCACTGATGTGTAGCTGTTCAGCTTCTGGACCATAGCCGGTATCCGTCCCAGTTCGTTATTTTGTTGTTGTTTTAGGTATCCCAAATGGTAGGTGTCTTGATGATTTTCTTTTTCGGTGACTTTGTACAGCTCTTGATCTGGTTGCAAATATATATTTTGGTTATATGATCTGGGATATGCCCGATCAATATTTTTAGTGGTGAAGCATTCCAGTTTGAACCTCAAGTATGAAAGAGACCAGAAGCTAAGCAACATCTCTTGTATCGTCCACGTTAGCTGAAATCCGTTCTATTATCACCTGAAAACTTTGAAACAAGACTCATATAGCGTTCGGCCTGGTTAGTAGTGATTTCCCACAAGCTTATCTGCTTTGATGACTAGGGGGTCGAGTGCCTTCATGATGGCAGACCACACAGAAGTTGGAGACATCGCTGGTACCTTGTTGATGACTAGGGGATCAAGTGCCTTCATGATGGCAGACCACACAGAAGTTGGAGACATCGTTGGTACCTTGTTGATGACTAGGGGATCAAGTGCCTTCATGATGGCAGACCACACACAAGTTGGAGACATCGTTGGTACCTTGTTGATGACTAGGGGATCAAGTGCCTTCATGATGGCAGACCACACACAAGTTGGAGACATCGTTGGTACCTTGTTGATGACTAGGGGATCAAGTGCCTTCATGATGGCAGACCACACACAAGTTGGAGACATCGTTGGTACCTTGTTGATGACTAGGGGATCAAGTGCCTTCATGATGGCAGACCACACACAAGTTGGAGACATCGTTGGTACCTTGTTGATGACTAGGGGATCAAGTGCCTTCATGATGGCAGACCACACACAAGTTGGAGACATCGTTGGTACCTTGTTGATGACTAGGGGATCAAGTGCCTTCATGATGGCAGACCACACACAAGTTGGAGACATCGTTGGTACCTTGTTGATGACTAGGGGATCAAGTGCCTTCATGATGGCAGACCACACACAAGTTGGAGACATCGTTGGTACCTTGTTGATGACTAGGGGATCAAGTGCCTTCATGATGGCAGACCACACACAAGTTGGAGACATCGTTGGTACCTTGTTGATGACTAGGGGATCAAGTGCCTTCATGATGGCAGACCACACAGAAGTTGGAGACATCGTTGGTACCTTGTTGATGACTAGGGGATCAAGTGCCTTCATGATGGCAGACCACACACAAGTTGGAGACATCGTTGGTACCTTGTTGATGACTAGGGGATCAAGTGCCTTCATGATGGCAGACCACACACAAGTTGGAGACATCGTTGGTACCTTGTTGATGACTAGGGGATCAAGTGCCTTCATGATGGCAGACCACACAGAAGTTGGAGACATCGTTGGTACCTTGTTGATGACTAGGGGATCAAGTGCCTTCATGATGGCAGACCACACACAAGTTGGAGACATCGTTGGTACCTTGTTGATGACTAGGGGATCAAGTGCCTTCATGATGGCAGACCACACACAAGTTGGAGACATCGTTGGTACCTTGTTGATGACTAGGGGATCAAGTGCCTTCATGATGGCAGACCACACACAAGTTGGAGACATCGTTGGTACCTTGTTGATGACTAGGGGATCAAGTGCCTTCATGATGGCAGACCACACACAAGTTGGAGACATCGTTGGTACCTTGTTGATGACTAGGGGATCAAGTGCCTTCATGATGGCAGACCACACACAAGTTGGAGACATCGTTGGTACCTTGTTGATGACTAGGGGATCAAGTGCCTTCATGATGGCAGACCACACACAAGTTGGAGACATCGTTGGTACCTTGTTGATGACTAGGGGATCAAGTGCCTTCATGATGGCAGACCACACACAAGTTGGAGACATCGTTGGTACCTTGTTGATGACTAGGGGATCAAGTGCCTTCATGATGGCAGACCACACACAAGTTGGAGACATCGTTGGTACCTTGTTGATGACTAGGGGATCAAGTGCCTTCATGATGGCAGACCACACACAAGTTGGAGACATCGTTGGTACCTTGTTGATGACTAGGGGATCAAGTGCCTTCATGATGGCAGACCACACACAAGTTGGAGACATCGTTGGTACCTTGTTGATGACTAGGGGATCAAGTGCCTTCATGATGGCAGACCACACACAAGTTGGAGACATCGTTGGTACCTTGTTGATGACTAGGGGATCAAGTGCCTTCATGATGGCAGACCACACACAAGTTGGAGACATCGTTGGTACCTTGTTGATGACTAGGGGATCAAGTGCCTTCATGATGGCAGACCACACACAAGTTGGAGACATCGTTGGTACCTTGTTGATGACTAGGGGATCAAGTGCCTTCATGATGGCAGACCACACACAAGTTGGAGACATCGTTGGTACCTTGTTGATGACTAGGGGATCAAGTGCCTTCATGATGGCAGACCACACACAAGTTGGAGACATCGTTGGTACCTTGTTGATGACTAGGGGATCAAGTGCCTTCATGATGGCAGACCACACACAAGTTGGAGACATCGTTGGTACCTTGTTGATGACTAGGGGATCAAGTGCCTTCATGATGGCAGACAACACACAAGTTGGAGACATCGTTGGTACCTTGTTGATGACTAGGGGATCAAGTGCCTTCATGATGGCAGACAACACACAAGTTGGAGACATCGTTGGTTCCTTGTTGATGACTAGGGGATCAAGTGCCTTCATGATGGCAGACCACACAGAAGTTGGAGACATCGTTGGTACCTTGTTGATGACTAGGGGGTCGAGTGCCTTCATGATGGCAGACCACACACAAGTTGGAGACATCGTTGGTACCTTGTTGATTTCTCCTCCTTCCTTTCGCTTGCAGTATGTACCCCGCCTGTTCGAATGCTGCCCAAAAACATGATCTTGGCCATTACGTAGGTCATCACGTAAAATATCACTGTTTCTCATATTGCTCCCAGCATCAGTGATGGCAGCTCGAGCACCTTTTGTTAGTCGCGGGATTAGTTGAGACAGTTCCTTACGAGCTGTGGTATCATGAATGGTGTCCTTTGTGATACTATGTAATTTGTCTGTGTAGTTCCTGACCATATCTTAGCACATTCCAATTTTATGACCTGTCTTCCATAGGTACCATTACGCTGAATTTTTGCATAAATACTAGAGTCTCCATCACTGACAATGTACTTATAACGCAAATTATGTATCCTCTCACTCTCTCTGAAACCCTGCACGAGAATAGCTTGTTCCATTCTAGTGGAAGTTCCCTGGTAATTCTTGAAGCACTTGTGCTCCTTTGATTCTATTCTTGGCTCAGTTTGGCTACATAACAATATTTGTTTTCTACTCCAATGTACAGCAATCCATTATTTGCAGCACCTACTTTAAACGCTTGTAACAAAATATTGTTTTGTAATAGTATAAAAATGCAATATGTTTTGTTAGTTTAATCGTATTTGCACAAACTTAATTTAAAATATGTTTAATAATGTTAATATTAAGTGAGCTTAAAATGAATCTGATCATGCACTGAGAAGACACTTCATGTTTGAGGATTCTCCAAGACACTGCATACTACACATGGACGAATTAGGACCGAATACACAACAATGGATTGAGTGGGGTAGTTTTATCATTTTCATTTAACTTACCGCTCCTGACGACACATTATATGCATGCCCGTATGGACGTGTACACCAGCCACCGTCTTGGTATACTGTGATATAGGGAAATCCATCGGTATCTACATGACCCTTTTCCAACGCTATTTCTCGGTCTCGAACACTATTTTGGCGCATACATTCTTCTAGTTTCTCTCCCCATACCTATAATAATAATAATAATAATAATAATAATAATAATAATAATAAATAAGATGTAAAATGGTTTTTAATGCACCCATACTAAACTCAACAACTTGTATAAACAATATGCTTGTAGAAATAAAAATAACTTACCACTTCAATACGTTGTTCACGACTTCTCCATTTCTTTTTATCAATTAATGCCATCATTTCTTGTGCTTGCTGATGGCCTATCCCTATTGATAAGGCACCCCACACAAACTTATCATTTAACTCTTCTTCCTTGCTTTCAAATTCAGTTTTGACAACTCTAGCTTCTTCACACATTAAACATTTAAAAATGAAATGGCTGACAATTCCAATCCTTTTCTCGGAATGAAACAAAACACGTCCTCCAGTACATATTCTCCCATGTGTGGCAAGGGTGGTAAGCTGACCTAGCATATGAACAATATTTACCACACGACGCCCACTAAGAGGTTCATTCACTTCCTTGATATTTGGATCCCTTGTGATGGGGATTTCAGCCCAATATTCTTGGTCAGAATCTGGAAGGTCTTGAATTCCCGAAACATTTAGACTAAAAAAAAAAATATTATTTTCATAAAATAACGCTTTTTAGGCGATTATTTGTTAATTTATAAAATTATATGATTAATCACATTTAGTAAACATATACTTATTGTTAATCATTTAAAATTATAGAGATATTTCATCTCTAGAGATATATTATAAATTAAAAATAAAGTAAACTAAATTAAAATGTTATGGAAAATATTAAACCTTATTCAAGTTCACAGTTTCTCCGTCAGGGTATATGTGATGTGTGCTCAACCAATTTTCCCCCTTCTCCTCCCTTTTGAATAGTCCTCTACCCAAAGGATGGGTTTGTCAAACGAATTTCATAGAAATCGGAAACAATTTCTTTATCCTATAATTTTTAAATTTTGGCCATCCTTGGATTTATTATTTGGGTCTGCAGAGCGAAACTACCAAGATTGGTTTGTGTTTAACTGAACGGGTCAAAATAAATTTTTATTCCTAGTTTTGGACATCTTTGGCTCAGTCATTGTAGACCATTAAAAATGAATCATATTCTATTAGAGTAGTTTATGGTAGAATAAGTTAACGTTTATGGTAGATTTAAACTTTTCTGAAAGCTAAATATTTCTCTACGATGTCCCTTAGTCATTCCTCTGACAAATTTGTGATATTTGAAGAGGTAATATGTATTTGCATCACATATCCAAATGACAACACATATTTGAAGTAAAATAACCATAGCACAGTTTTAAGTAACATTTCAATTGCCATAGAAGAGAAAATGTAGGCTATGTGAACAGACTATGCTGACATTGGTTGGAATTTGACAAAATATTTATTTTCAACAATTAGAATTTTTCACGCCCCTATTTCAGTAAATTAATAAACAATTAGTAGGTTTTTTTAAGAAAGTTACCAGCAAACACACACGTAACGGGCTGGTAGCAGCCCAGTACTGGTGATAACATTTTGTTAGGTACTATTATTCAGTGTTATTTTTTTTAAATACAACCAACCACACGTGAGAAGAGCTGTTGATTAAGGTGGACATCGCACATAGCGGCCAGACTTCAGATATTGTTTGTCGTGAGCGGTGATCAGAGTTGTCGGCTGGCGTGTTTTCTTGCTCCATACGTAGCGCCGGTTTAGCAGTTAAATGGGGTAAGTGCTCAGTGTACCTATAGGTGGCGGAGGTCTGGTGGTTAAAGCTTGTAGCCACGCTACAACAACCTCCAAGAACCTGTTGAAATTTATACGTGGAACCTAAAACTTCACTAGAAATGTATTTATGCTAATCATAATTAATGTATCGTATTTAGCGATTTTCACTCATAGCTCTTGACGATTTTCAAGGATATTTACACCTTTATTATTATTATTATTATTATTATTATTAAACATATAGATTGAATTGTTTTATATTAAGGCTTGAAAGTGCCATCATTTCCAATAAAAGTACATTCTGATAATGTGTATTGTGATTAGAAATATATCGGAAGAAAGACAGTCAGGTTCTTTTAATAGGGTGACAAATGAGCGGGAAGAGCCAGCTTCTTAATTTATCTGCGATAAAACTAATATGGCTTGTAGATACAATTCAGATAAACGCAGCGGATCGTGGTAGTGGTCTTTTAATAATTTCCAAGCCTGTGGATACGCAGCTGCCGACAGTGATACCACCAAGGCAATTGACAAGTATTCTCTTGCCAAAGCTGAACTCAGATGCATATGTTTCTGAATGTTGGATAACTTATTGTTTGAATAAATAGTGGCTTCAAATAAATCAGGAAAGTGTTCTCATTCCTTCAATTAGCCACTAAATTGCTTTATAGTTAGCTTAGGCAAGGTAATTCCTACAGGAGGTGAGCCTGTTCCAGGCTGGTTTGATGAGGTGGCCTGACTTACTCCTGGTGGTAATGCTACTGCACAAATAGCTTTTACATTATAAAAACAATCATAATTATTTTTTATTTCAGCTTGATAGTATCTTTGTACTTTTGGTATTTGCTTAGTTGCCATTGCTACCAATTTGTTTATAATTTCGTTAAACTCGTTTTGCATCTGTTAAATGTGAGCATTAATCGCCTGCAATAAACATTTATCCTTATTATTACTAAGTATTGATTCCACTTGTTGATCCACCTCATCGGCTCTGATAATTTTAGATATTAGAGCTTCACATTGAAAGGTATAATCCTCAAATATGCTCATATTTGATTTAATTTCATCAGATTATTTAGATAAACTGACAAGCATACGCTAACAAATAGGCGATAATAAGAAAGGAACGTAGGGCAGTTCTAATTTGCCAACAACACTTAAACCTCAAAGTAGTTAATGGTCCACTAACCGAAAGTTGCTCCCAACACTCCAACAATGGAAGAGTGTAAGCTTGTAAGACTAAATTCCCGCTACAAAGATGTTTCTCACACCCATTTGCAGTTACGATATCGATTAATTTAATCAATGTAAAATCACCTAAAATACAACAAGCAAAAACCAAACATTATTACTAAAATATTACCTAGTGAAATGGGCAAAGTTAAGACATAATTAACATAAGATAAATTATCTCAGAACAAAAATATGTTTAACTAATTTAATTAAACTCACGAGGTATTTAAGTAAAATAATGTTAATTACTATGTTATTATAACATATTAGTAGCTAATTACCACCATTATTTACATTCAAACCAAAAAATTTTAGCCTAAATTCAACAAATCCAGATGAGCACACAATGTTAAACAAAATTAAATGTTATTTCTTTGACTTTTAAGAGCTGAAACCTTAATTAAGCGAGGAACGAACTAAATAAATACTCAACTTGATGCGAGTAGTGCCTGGATCTAGATAATCCTGAACGACCTAGAAACATTTCACTAATCATTGGCCTATCCGAATTTACCAAAAACAAAAATCTCCCAACGACGACTATTAACTAAACGAACAACATAGTTAGCAGGCTAGAGAGAAAATTGAAACAATTCAACACCTTTATGTCACAATGACTACGACAACATACAGTGCAAACTTCTACTCCCCTTACGAGACGTACGGTACTTATCCGATAATGGTGGACCAAAAAATGTTGAAACCACGGACTTCACTGGACTTTCAGAATCGTTACCGTGATTGCAACAATAACGAAACATTGTGGACTGTTTTATTTCATATTAACAGGGTGCAAACTAACAAACCAAACACCACGAAACACTTCAATAAAATATAACGATCTTGCCAACTATCTTACCTGTTGGTCTCTACTAGGCACAGTGCCTTTCACAGGCGTGGCCGTCTCAACCCTCCACAGTTGGCGGCCCACTTTTAGTTGTGGCATTTAACACCAGGTGCGCTCCTTCAGCCTGACACTTTTGAAGCGTATGAACAGATACAATAAAGTAGATATTAAATTTGTTGTGTCTGGATCATATCTTCCCTATTCGCCAATTCCCGAAAATCCTATCGCCCGTACGTCAAACAAATGAAGTCTAGGTTTTGATAGGTTGGCTAACTTGTTGTAAACAGGCTTAAAAACTAGCTATAATTATAGTTAGATGGATACAAATAAAATAATACATACCTAATATTTTACACACTTGTTTTATTACTCTTAAACAGTTTTTACTTGTCAAGTTTTAATACATCAATACATTTTCAGTAGGGATTCATGTTTGGTTCATTATTTGTCAATGATTTCCAGTGGAGGCTTGTACTGTTTTGTGAACATACACTTTACACAAGCTAGAACCAAATTTCTAGTTACGGATGATAAAGGAAGGATAGCGGTAATATAGGAATAGGGACAATTTGTAAAACACATAAGCGACCAAAATGCACGATTTTTATGAAGCGGCTAATAAGTGTTGGACTCTTGTATTTGTGTGTGCAGACGCTGGGAGTGACGGAACACGAGTTCTTCGACCAGATGGGAGTGTACTTTGTGGGCTTCGTCGGTCAGTACGGGTACGACCGAGTCCTCTCAGTACTCGGCAGACACATGAGGGACTTCCTCAATGGTGAGAGAACTGGACCTGTATCCTACCTTCAGGATGGGCTTGGGGGTCACTCTCGTGTTAGTCTAGACTGTCAGACAGGGATGATGAGATCATGGTTTGAATCCTGGTAGGGCTTACTAAGGGTGTTTCTCCTAAATAGTTTTCCACACTACCTCCACTCAAAGGTATGTACGCTTGATTTAAATTCAACCTTCCTTAGCACATTAGAGTTAATAGTATAACCTATTCTTAGTCATAAGCTATATTATAAATAAATCTAAATAGTCTTGTTCTTTCAGTAAAATATAAAAATTTACAATTCTAAACGTAGCTACATGTACAAAATAAAATCACCATGTTTGAAAATGGAAGGTTAAAATATGGCTGGTGGGGCAAAAAAATAAAGGCTCCTGAGCTAGTAATTTTTTAATACTAAGGATTCAAAAATAGTATCCACGTCTTATTTGTTTGTTCCTTGAATAATCCCCTAGCACCTGAGTTGGATTTGAATCCCCATCACCTTATCCCCAGTGAACCAGACTTTATCTTGAATAGAGAGGTCATGTGACCACCAGTGCTGAAGTTTACTAGTTTAAATATTTTATATTTAAAGTGAGTGTTAAATTAATTTCTTAAGAGGGGACTGATGGATGATATATGTTTCTAATACCTCACATATACAGGAAGCATACATCGGTGATGTTGGAGTAAAGTGCTCCCCTCAAGATTCAATGTCCGTGGGTTCGAACCCGGCCAAGATTGACGGAATGTTCTTGAGCGATGAATATCCGTAGCACAACATATGAGGGGAAGTAAAGCTGTTGGTAGATTGGGGCAGATGTAAACTAGGCCCATCATAGACTTTTAAACTCCTGTCAAATGACAGTCAAAATAAATAATGTAAATTCAGTCTGATGAGAAAAATGTAAACTCGACCTATTATTAGGGAACTTATAAGTGGGATGAATAGTAAACAATAGTACTCTAAGAAACAACTTGGGTTGTATAACCATAACCTAACCTAACCTAACCTAACCTAACCTAACCTAACCTGACAATCCACTGTGTGTCGGTATCGGGCCATGTGTAAATGAGAGAGGGACCTGCAACTCGGCAACAACGAGTAGATTCTCTCTTTGTAATTTGGGTTGTATAACCCAACCTAACCTGACAATCCACTGTGTGTGGGTATCGGGCCATGTGTAAATGAGAGAGGGACCTGCAACTCGGCAACAATGAGTAGGTTCTCTCTTTGTTATTGTAGAGGCATATAACGTGACCATGGCTAATTACAGGTGTATCTGCAAGGGAAGCGGATAATTGTACCTAAATAAACCACACCTGAAATATACCTGAAAAATAAAATGTAAAATTTAAAGCAATGGGTTAAAATATTAAATTTTCGACAGGCTGAAACTACGGAGGTATAATGGGCTCTCCTTTTAACAACAAATATTACAATCACCGGTCTAATTTGTGGCATGTAACAAAATACTTGAAAGGTATGTGTAAGCTACTTTTCGGCAAAATTTGTAGGCTATTTATTGCTCAATCGTAGAATTTCAGTGTGGGAGGTAACGGGAGACCACCGCACTTTCCGAACATCCTCCAGATGTTGTAAGCAGTCCTATCCAACTGAGTGCATGTCTGGCTCTGGATGGACGAGAAATGCATCAAGTCAACCGCCGAATCAAGCCCTCGTCAATCAATCAATTGCTAAATAAAGTTTATTTTAGCATCACGTCTTACTACTCATTATATTTATAGGAAGTGTCCCAACATTTTCTAGGAGGGAGAGTGGAAACCCATTTTAGAAAAACCTCCTTTAGTACCCCCTGCCGATTTTTGAACCATGATCTCCCAGTTATTGGCAATATAGTATACTGCGAGAGTAGCGCCTTAGACCCTGTGACCACCGAAGTGGGTGGTAAATTCCTGATTGCATATAAGTTAAGGTTTAGTTAATTTTAACATGGTGCAGTAGAAGCATATAGGTTTTTCTGATAATTTATTGTTTTGATTACTTCTCTTAAAGAGATGACAGGTGTGAGGTAGTCCTGTTTGGTCAACTAACACTCATTGCAACACGTGTGTTTGTTGGTTGTTGAGGTCTGGACAACCTGCACGAGTACCTCAAGTTCTCCTATCCACGCATGCGCGCTCCTTCCTTCATCTGCGAGAACGAGACGAGGCACGGGTTGACACTTCATTACCGCAGCAAGAGAAGAGGTTTCGTGTACTACACCATGGGTCAGATCCGAGAGGTGAGTTCTCCGTAATTACCCTTGGACTAGGAGTACCCTGATCCACGAGGTGAGTCCTCCGTACAGACCCTTGGACTAGGAATACCCTGATCCGAAAGGTGAGTCCTGCGTACTTACCCTTGGACTAGGAGTACCCTGACCCACGAGGCGAGTCCTCCGTACAGACCCTTGGACTAGGAGTACCCTGACCCACGAGGTGAGTCCTCCATACATACCCTTGTACTAGGAGTACCCTGACCCACGAGGTGAGTCCTCCGTACAGACCCTTGTACTAGGAGTACCCTGACCCACGAGGTGAGTCCTCCGTACAGACCCTTGGACTAGGAGTTTCCTGACCCACGAGGTGAGTCCTCCGTACAGACCCTTGGACTACACCTAATTTCATTGTTGAGGAACTGCATGCTTACTATTGAGCAACAGCGTTGTCATTCTTTTGTTTATCGTGATCAGTCTTCCTTCGAATGTTTATTAAATTTGGCGATACTGGGCTGTGGTTGTTGACAGTAATTGGTGTTTCTTCCTCCACTACGGTCGTAAAGTTACAGCAGTCTGTGTCTCGTGTTACTAAAAGCTGGCTCAAAAACATTCAATAAATAAACACTCATATTTTATTAGTACTATGTGTAGACAAATATTTGTTATTGATCACGTTAAGTTTTTGTGTGTATCTGTATGTGTTTGTTGTGCGTTTTGTATTTTTACCGTAAGATTGTGGAATTATAGTTTTATGTGCATATAGTGACCTACTACCATCATTATACGACACAAATAACACACAGAGTTGAGCACAAGAGAGTTATAAATTTATTTCACAATCATCATGATACAGCTCAATGGGGGAGAGGAACATAAGAGTTAAAGCACCAAGCAAGGACATAAACCAGATGGGCAATGAGACACAAGGATCACCGTCAAGGCCAGATGGGCACCAAAATAATAACAAACAACAGACGGCCCCTTATTTTTAGACGTCCCAAAATGGCGTCATCAGAGAATGACAATAAAACTCTAATAAATTGGTCTCCTATCTCGCTATAGTAAATATATTTCATAATTAATGGCAAAGAGCCAGCACATGCCCTAGCATAAAACTTAAGGTGAGAAAAGATCACAAGTACCTAACCTAAACAACGGTAGAGGCATTATAATAATGCCTGACAAAATATAAAGTTCAAAGGTCTAAGAATACTAAATAACCTAAAGTTTTAATAATAGACGGATGCCATACGTAGATATATGCACAGGGTGGCCCGCGGCCCCACATTTAATAACTATATATATATATATATATATAGATAGATAGATAGATAGATAGATAGATATAAGAAAAGAGACGACAATAAACTATATTACATTTAATAACCAACAAAGTGTCCACACATGAATTATCCTCCCCACCGGCTCGCGGCCCCACATTTAACCAAACTCTAAATAAAGACAAGGCGGTGAAAATAAACTACTCAACCCTTTACAAATACTATAAATAGGTCCTGGCTGCAAGAAATAAAGCTAGAATATCGTGGCTTTTTCAGGTTAGCTACAACAGACCAGTAAACTTTCCGTGATGCGGAAATTAAACGTACAAAAATAAATGGAGCCAGAATGGTTCTCCCCAAGTTAACATTGCCTTATGGGCAAGGAGCAATATACCTGATCATAGTTATTTATTATTCATAAATATATATATTATGTACTGAAGTCCGAGACAATAAATTTTGGAAGATAAACATTTTAATACCAAAGTGAATGTTGAAGAGTGTCGAGCCTACTTAATAGTAAGGCTTATTACCTTGAGTGTAATGAGTAACTATACTCTGGACTCTAACCATTATATACCCTACTGTAATCATGTGTTCTCATTACGTGGAGAGATAAGGGGGAGGGGGGAGTTCCAGAACAGTCTCGAGAGCCCACGTGCATCGGTCACAAGCACAAATATTGTCCATATAATTTTAGAACACTCCCGTCGGCGCGCGCACATCTGGTGCTCAGCGAAGTTAACTTGTTCACTTGTTTGAAGGGGGAGAGGGTCTCCCAACACGGTCGGCAGCAAACCTCGAACTCCGGATTAGTTGAATGTGGATTGTGTCGTGGCGAGTAGCTCGGGTTTTTTTGTAGTCGAGTGGGAACGAGTCAACTGGGGCTGGCTAGGTGAGTGGTACAACTTCTTCTGTGTCATGTTGTAACAAGATTACAATATTAATATATTTATTTGAACACTAGTGTATTGTAAACAGTTAAAATATAACACAAATTATGGAGTCTCCAGCTTGTCACAAACAATTACATTCCAAGAGGAAAATATTAAGTAGTAAAGGTGTTAAGAGTCTACACCTATTTTCGTTAAAACGGAACTTGTTCATTAAATCAAGTGGCAATGCAGACTGCAGAAGCTACAGGTGGGTCTTATAAGTTAGTAGTCTTTATTAAATAATAATTCAAAACTAAGGAAATGTTACTGACACTAATTAAAAAAAAGGAAATTACTGCACTTAAATGAAGCGTTTCGATAAATATGACACTTTTACTCAAGCAGCAATTCGCAGAAAGGTACATTCACTTTACCGTAACAATGAATTACCTACCCTAAAGAAAATTAAATCGTTGATTGATATTGATAGTGAGCTTCTTAATTTTCTGATTAAGAACAAGTAAGAATGCATTTTGTAGCATTTAGTATGAAATTCATGTTGTAATAATTTTTTTGTATATTAATTATGAGGAAAAAATCTTTATACTAAAAATAGTAGTAAGCATAATTACGTGTGGAATAGAAAAAAGTAGATAAACTTCAATCTTGAAAAAAAAATACGTTTGTGGAAATAGTTAATGTTTCTAGAAAAGGCTGTACGCTGATAGGACATGTTTTTGCCTGTCAATTGAACCACCCCAACCCCCCCGCCCCCCATGCTGCATTATTTCCAATGAGTGATTTTTAAGTAAACCCTCCCCCCTCAATTCCCAACAACCGAAAGCTTGAAGGTTTGGCAACCGGTAACAGAGAGAGAGAGAGCAAAGATAAATATTTTATCCATAAGACCTGTAGTTCCCTCAGCTATGAAATAAGGTGTAGGGGCACCCTCATTGCTAGATCCGTGCCTACACTTCATTAACTGGTAAGTTTGCTTCCATTCAGGGTCAATAAATAGTCAAACATGTTCTTATATAGCATCGAGTCTCTGAAGATATTAAATATAAATGTAATAACTAAGGAGCCCCACCAGTGGTCAGATGGTCAAGCTCTCCATGTACTATATTGCTGGTTATTGGGAGGTCTCAACTGGTTGCACTGGACACACATGATTTATCACTGGTGTCTTCTTTTATCAATGATGTGGGCGCTCTTTTTCTAAACAACTTTTCTCATCTCTACCTCAAATAACCCCTGTGTTTAAGGTTATACTGGTTTACTTCATAGCATAGAAAAGTTATCCAATTTAATCTTGCAAATGTTCAACATTTAGATAATGATGGACCTAGACATTTAATGTGCTCTTAAACCCTAAAATTAGGTCTTGCAATTCTATTTTCTGTCCTTGCAGCTACAACCGAAACCATGTGATCACATTTGTTCAAGATTGTTATTTAAATGTTATTCATTATATTGTGTCATATTACAGCCATCTATTTGGTCTATTTTACTTTCTCATATTAAGAAAAAGTATTGTGATCGTGATAAAAAAATCTATCTCGAGATTATGAAGAACTTCTACTTTTTATGTGAACATGAACACAAAAAGGTGGATTTTACCATTCTGTTTGTCCCTATGCCTGTCTGTCTATCTGTCCCTATGTCTGTTTGTCTGTCCCTGGCCACGGATCTGAACCGGTTTGGGTAGATTTGATTCCAAAATGATATGTAGCCATTGTAATATGTAATCTTTTGGAACATCTGAATACAATATGTTAACCTAATGATGCCGAAACATGTAGTCAAATAATTATGAAATCAAGACCACGGTGACCTTCAGTATGAAATAGGGGGACGGGATCAACTAAAACTCCAGATAAGGAATGAATAATATTTATTTAAATTAATTATATTTTAGCATTTAAAAAATTAATACCTAAATATTTACAAAACTTTTAAATATATTATTTGCCTGATTCATTTCACATGTTCCTTTAAAATTGTTCCAAGTCAACATTTGTATTATATGTTTAAGCAACTTTTAATTTTATTATTTATATTTTCATTTACTTTGTGTTCATTTAACATTTAATCTTATTTTACGTAACTGTAATTGAGTCTAGTCATATTTATACAAATGAAACACTCACTTGATTGAGAAATATCAACTATGCATTTAAATCTTTTATAAACTTTTTTTTTTAAATTCATACCAATCATCTTTAAACTTTCACAAATATTTATATCTTTGCAAGTTATTGGTTAATTTATAGTCTACTTTTACTCATCAATTCATTTATGGCCACATCATTCTTTTTATGTATTATAAACTTATTCTTCTTATTTTTTGACTCTATTACCTTTGTAAAATTGTTACATATAATACTAACATTATATTTATTTTTATTTTACTTCTTAACTTGGAACAAATTTACAAATTTTAAGTTAGTTGAATATAACATATAAGTATTATTTTCTTATTATTAATCTTATAATCATCCTTACCAACAAATCACTATAAATATTATTAAAATTGGTGTTAGAATGTTATAGGGCTGTAAAAAAATGTCACCCTAGCCCTTTAATTAAATGATGAGTAATTTTTTGAATTCCATATTTTTCGAAAATGGCTTTGACAATTTTGTTTAGAAATCATTGTCATATATAAAATTTTTTCAACATGAAAAATAGCACTATAAAATTGGTTTGTGAGCAAGAATTTGTTTAAAGGTAGTTTACTGGTGACTTATTTTACAAAAATTTTAAATTTTTACAAATGGCTATAATTTTTTTAGTCCCAAATGGGTATCAAGGTAGTGTTTGACATGAAAAATAACCTTGTGTACTTGGTTCGAGCTAAAAATTATATAAAGGGTCGTATACTGATGAGTGATTTTTGAAAAATTGAATTATTTTGACAAAGTTTTAGTGATTTTGCTTATAATATATATTTGGGGAGGGTTTGACAATAACAAGATAAATAAAGCTGTGTATTTATTTTGAGGGGAAAATTCGTTTATGGGTGGTTTACTGATAATTTTTTTTATATTTGAATATCTAAAAAACTTTGTTTGATTTGGTTAAAAATGGGTATCTGTTAAGTTGTTTATATTATAAACAGTTGTATAAATTATTATCTTAAATTGTTTAATAGAGGTTAACTAATGGCTGATTTTTGTAACATTTTATTTTGGAAAGTATCTTTAATGGTTCAAATTAAATTGATATCGCGGGACTATTTTACATATAAATAATAATGTTTATTTATTTATCTAAAATAAATTAATTCAAGGGTAATTTACTTACAACAAATTAAATAAAATTAAATTAATTGGAAATTTACCTTCAAGATTGAATTCAAAATGTGAAGATTTTTACGTGATAAATAAGAACAAAAAGTAGTAGTGTGCCTGACCATTGAAAACAGGCTGTGATTGGCCGATTTAAATATCCCTGGCTCTCTGAATGGCTGTTGGCACTGGGTCAGAGCTTTCCCCTTCCTACTGGCCCTGACCCCCTTTCTACAAAATGTACTGTTATTCCCGTATGTGTTTTATTCCTGTCCAAACTTATTGGTTCTTGTCCCATTAGATTTTTGTGTGTGCGCATTGATTTTTTATGTGTGTGCATTGGTTTTTTATGCGTTCCATTGGATCGTATGTCTGGTTAGGATTGTGACTAGTGTGGGAGTTTTTTTATTTATTATTATGAGAGTATGTAGTCTCTGGTGTCGGACACACGTCCCACTACGGTCGAGTTTGGGAACGAGCGCATGAGTCTCCCCCTACTTACATACTCTTCTGTATGTGCCATTACACATAATGAGCTAAGTTACAGTGCTCCCTTAATCAGCCGCTGTGCCTTTCACTTCACCCCTCCCTCTACAACCCCTCTTCGTGAGTTCAGTGTCTTAAATATTCGGGGGTAGACAACATTGGGAAGAAAAACTTTGATGTCGCAACCGATCTGGAGGGTACCATTGAACCCTTAGTGAGAGTAGTTAAACCTGAACAGTTTTATTTTAGTTATAAATGTTGAAAGGGGATAGAAATTACCCTATTGAAGAGACATTAACCCGCCTTACCCCTTGAATTAATTATTTTCACAGGAAAATCCGCTTGCCACTTCGGATCGTAGTCCTCTGAAGGTTCCGGTTCAGATGCGGTTATTAACACTCATTCAGGGTCCGAATTTTCTTGCAAAAAACTCTAGTTAAACATCATGTTGTGTTTCAACGTTAGCCACCGACGGTAACATGGATTCAAACTTTAATAACTTTTCCGAATTAGTTGAAATTAAAATGTAGGTCTAAAGCAATTATTGTTTGTTAAACATTTGACAGGGATGTACCAGCATTCGCGCTGGGTTGAAATGTGATATCAACAACTATTATTATATTTATAAAGTAATCAAGCTTTGTTGGCCTGTCAGCTCTAGTAGGAATTCTAACCTAGAGTTTGAAATTTAAAAGTGTAACCAAGAAACAAGACGCTTAACTTAAACGGGTCTCTTATCTATCACCTAGATTGTCACGTCTTTATGAGGTTTGGGAATACCTACCCCCAGTAAATTCACCACTGTGAGAGAAGTTACAATTTCACTCTATATAAATTATTCCGCCAAGCCTGTGATTGAATCCTGAATCCTTGGTTCAATAGGCAGACATGTTACAGGAAATGAAAAAACAACCCTCTATATCTGAGCAAGAGATTGATTGACACAGCACGCTCACCAGGTTAATCACTAAAAGGTTTAATGTTTGACGAGAGACTACTAATAAATATTGAAACCTTCTTCATGGTACCCATTTGACCAATCATAAACACACGTATTGCTTCGACAACCACCTAGTGAACGAGATTGTTCAGATTGGCTGTAAATATAGTCTAGTATTGGAGGTCAACCAATATAACAGTAGCCTGTAGTGTTAACAAGCAGTTCTGATCAAACGGGGAACTGCCTCACGTCCAAGTATCCTTTATATAGGTCTATATGCTACGATCTCAATTCTCATCAAGAGTAGCTTCACCAAGAAATTTCCCACTAACCACCACTAACATAAGAGCAACGTATGGTGGGGGTGAATATTAGGAAAATACACCAACATTTTGTGAAAGGCCACATCATGAGAAATCCAATCCACTGTACATACAGTCTTCCTCTTTCTGATCAGAACCAAGCACAACTAAACTGAGCCCTCTATGCATTTGGTAGTACTGGTATTGAGACTAGGGTGGAGTGTACAGCACCAGGCTCTCTGCCCTAAGCCAGTTTGTAAGCTGAGTACTGGTACTCCTTCTGAATACAAACCACATTATTACTATTACAACCAACCCTTATACTATTCTGGGAGAGCTACACTATTTGTTTTGCTGTCCCTAGGTAGCCAGGCACTTTTATCACAAGGAAATGCGTATCGAGCTGGTTCGAGAAGAAATCCTATTCGACACAGTCCACGTCACCTTCCAACTGACCTTCGACAACCGTGCCTTCACCCTGGCCTCGCTCACCATGACGAGGGAAGAGAAACACTTGCCTATCAGCGCCTCCATGCTCTTCGAGATCTTCCCCTTCTGCATCGTGTTCGGGTATGTCACATTGGCAAGGTGATCATAATCAGGGGTTGGACATGTATATGTTGGACGTATGAATAGATTACAAGAATTTGAGAAAAGTATCGCTGGGCTCCAAGCTGCAACATCTTTAAGAATATATTAAGATGTGAGTTGAGCTGATGAGCCAAATCTCATCATCTTTAGGAATAACTTAGGTTTTGAGTTAAGCTGTTGATCCATAGCTCAAATATTTACGAAGCGTTTAGGCTGATGATCGAAATATATAGTATTATCACAATCTTAGGATGTAAGTTGAACTGGTGATTCATATTTCAACATCTTTAGGAAGAGTTTAGAATGTGAGCTGAGTTATGGGTTCAATATTTAAAAGTTCTAGTAACGCTTTGCTATACATGGATGATGGATGTACTGTCGCAAGTAGAGGCCTTAAATATCTTAACAAATGGTACTAGAATAAAAATGGAACTGAGGGTTATAGCCCCAGTACAATTTTCAAAGAACATCTAGAAAACCTATTAGACATTTTTTCACGTATTCATACGTAAATCCATGTTATCTGCAGCTGTAACTTTTGATATGTATTATCAATACTTTGACCACTGCTACATTACATAGCGAAAACAAATTCAGGTTGTTCGAAAACAAAGTGTTTAGGAAGATATTTTGTTCTAAAAGGGAGGAGGCTATGATGATTTATGTACCAAATACTAACCACAATCAATACATTGTTAGGATAAACAAGTCTCATATATTACGGTGGCAGGACATGCAGTGCTAATGGAAGAATATAAAACCTTGTTCAGAGTAAGGACTGGCAAACTCAATGAGAAGAGACCATTGGGAAGACATAGATGCATACGGGAGGGTAACATAATAATGGATCTGAGAGAAATAGGGTGTAATGAGGTGGACTGGCTGGAGCTAGCTTAAGATATGAATAGGTTGTAATGAGTTGGACTGGATATAACTGGCTCAGGATATAAATAGGGTGTAGTGAGTTAGAGTAGATAGAACTAGCTCAAGATAGGAATAGGATGTAATGAGTTAGAATTGATAAAACTAGCTCAACTTAGGGACGGGGTCTAATGATGTGGACTAGATAGAGCTAGCTCAAGATAGGAATAGGGTGTAATAGTTATACTAGATAGAACTAGCTCAAGATATTTTTGTTAATGCGTTAGTGAACTTTAGAGTTCCTAATGCCATATAGTAAGTAATACTATAGTAATATTTTATCAATTTTTGCCAAAAGTAAATGTTTTTGGAATTTTCTGAAACAATCATTTATGAAAATTGGACTGTTCACTAGCACCAATAAGCGTTGGAAATGAAAGTCTATTTTGTTGTCATAGGGCCCTTTGGAAGAGTTAGGATTCAAGAGGGAAAGGATTTGTTATAAAAATTGTTCAAATAATGTGTGTGAGAGGTACTAGCAGCTCCAAACGCAACGATTAAAGTTTGTGACTAATAATATCCTTGGGCTGGTTTCATAGTCAAGCACGCCTGAAGTGCTGCGCTATAACAAATACAGGACAACACCTACCTATATTAGGATGGAACGGGCCAGTTTGGCATATGGAACTGACTCATTCCATCCTGGTCTAGGAAGGTGTTGTCCTGTAATTAGTATAGCGCCGCACTTGAGGCGTACTAAGTCTTAATAAGAAACCTGACTGGCTGTGTTGCAGTTTTTGCTCCACGTTTTAAACATTAGTGTTATTTTAACACCACTTTACCAGACAATTTCGTTTGCAATAATTTGGTATTTGCTTTCTTTTTATCGCGTCCTTAAATTAGTGTTTATTGTGAATCTACGAACGAAAACAATATACTAATACCTTGAAAACGGTACAAACAAATTGATAACCTAATTTATGAAAACACCATAATGAGGTGATCCATGTAACAAAAGCATAATTTTAAGACCACAGCAAACTTCGTATGAGATATTAAATATTATGAAGGCAACTGTCCCTTCTTTTTGTATATCTCATTGACTAAAATATCTGAGGGAGAGAACCTCATTACATCTTTCAAACTAATTTTGGAAATTATATTATTATTAGCACCGCGTCTTACTACCCGTTCGGGTTATACGCACTTACGCTAATTTGTAATGGTAGAGTGATTGTGAGATGAAATGGAGGACCTACAGTTTAACGTGGAATCCGAACCACGGTGGAGGCCTGGCATTCCACACATTCACAATATGTCTTGTCAGAGGTGAAGGAAGGGTTTGGTGCTCAGATAAATCTGTGCCGGGACCGAGGATTGAACCCCGGCCGCCAGCACAGAAGTCTGACACCTTACCCCTAGACCGCCAGGTCACCTGGAAATTATATCAATACATTATATGAAAAATACATAATATTTTAATTTAGAATTTAAATAGATAAAACTGACATTTGAATAGAGTTTTGAATACTGAATGCGCACTTATATGCTCTGACAGCTCTACTGACTTTCTTTCACTATCGTATCATTAAGATCTGAGCGTACTGACGTAGTATCTAGTTGTTAGTACTGTGGGCTAGTACATATAGCCTCTTAGTTAAAAGTAATTGCTGTAATGTATGAAGTTTCTGATAATGGTAATACTGCTATTGAGCTATGTCAGTACGTTTGTAGGTTTGAAGAGTTGATGAAATATTGAATCAAAATAAATCCCGGACAGCTCAATAGGTAGAGTGATGGGCACGTAATGCACCGATCAGGGCTTCAACTCCCACCGGGTGTCAGTTTTCTATATTTGCACAATCATTCCATTATACTGTCATCTGAAAAGCCGTGTTTGTTTAGTTTATGTGTTCGATTGAATAGTTGAAATATTGTTTTCTGACATCTGCTCCGTTTGTTTGATGTATTCCAGGTCTGATATGGTTGTCAGGAGCATGGGGAACTCTCTAATGGTAATCTTGCCAGATCTAGTAAGTAAGAAGATCACTAACTGGTTCGATCTGGTTAGACCTCTGATCGCCTTCAAATTTGAAACTGTGAGTGGAACAGGAAAACAGTCCAATTTTCATAGGAAGACTTTTTTAATATAAACTTTTTTTTTGCGGCCAACGTTGATGTATCTTACTATAATATTAATATTATTCCATAGGTGCTGATAAAATCAATCGAAAGGTTTGTCTGCTTATTTTCAGAGGAGACGAATGAGTACGCGATAGTTCGAGTAACTTTTATATGTCATCCCATGAAAATTTGACTGTAGCTAAGTTAGATAACATAAATATTATTATTATTATTATTATTAGCACCGCGTCTTACTACCCGTTCGGGCTATACGCACTTACGCTAATGTGTAATGGTAGGGTGATTGTGAGTTGAAATGGAGGACCTACAGTTTAACGTGGAATCCGAACCACGGTGGAGGCCTGGCATTCCACACATTCACAATATGTCTTGTCAGAGGTGAAGGAAGGGTTTGGTGCTCAGATAAATCTGTGCCGGGACCGAGGATTGAACCCCGGCCGCCAGCATAGAAGTCTGACACCATACCCCTAGACCGCCAGGTCACCAACGATAACATAAATAACTTAACATTACGTTCAGAACTATTACAAGTTATTTCCCCCAATTGATGTTTATATTTAGCGGAGTACGTTCTAATCTATCTTATAGTTAACAATTTGGGAGATTCTAAGCGTTACATTTTCAAGTTGATCCCACATAGGTTATATTAATTTATTTCACCAGAACTTGTGCCTCAAAGTTTTCCTCATCCCAAGTAATAAATTATTATGTATTTCTGGATCTGATATATATTTTAATACTTATAGGTAGTCCTAGGACAACAACAAACGAGGAAAATCATATAACCATTCTCAGAACATTATTGAAATTTCTAATAATCAGGAAATAAGACAATCCTATCATAAAAACACTGAGCTTTCACCAAAAACATAGCTTTGGATACCGAAGTAAATTAAATACAAATAAATTACATAGAGCCAATAGATGATCTAAAATGAGATATTAATAGTATGCATATCTTAGCTTGTTAGTTTAAATTATTTTACCACTACTGACTAACTGATTAGAGCTTTAATTGGTTTGGTTCAAATCCTGGCTGCCTGCACTCGAGATAATTTTTCCCATTGTTATTTTAATTTCATATCCTTATATACTCTCCAAACAAATAATTATTAAATCATTCTTTAATGGCGTCATCACTTGGTCCAACACCTTAATTAATTCGCCAGTGCATATAATTATGTAATTAAGGAACCCGGTGTTGATTCTCATCAGTATGTTTATATATATATATGTTGTAATTTGGGCTTCCCTTATAGTTTAAAATTAACAACCAGAGTACGGGATGTTGTGTAAGTTCTAGAATTAAGATTGTTTTTAAGTCCGGTGCAGATAGGCCTATTTTTAGCAGTAAATCTTACTACTCGTTCGGGTTGTACAAATGTACTAATCACGCTAATGGTTTTAGGGATTAGGAAGGTTATATTTAGGGGAAGTGTACACGTATTTGCGTGGAGGGAGAGTAGAAAACCATCTAGGAAAAACCTCCCTCAGTACACCCAACCGAGATTTGAACCCTGATCTCCCCGTCGTTGGCAGTCTAGTCTACCGTGAGAGTAGCGCGTTAGACCATGCGGCCTCCTACGTGGGTTGTAGATATACTTAATTAGTTCAGAAAGCTCAGGTTAAATGTCCCAAATAATCCCACCTTCAACCTACCCCCTTATATTGAGTCCCTGATAACTCTTATTTTTTAAGAATATCAATACATAATTCCTTCAGCCCTAAGATAAAAATATTAATTAATACTAAGTCTCAATGTGGGGTAGAAGAATATGCGACTTAAGATTAGATTTTTTTTTGCAGTTTTCTATATAAAAAGGGTGACCTGGTGGTCTAGGGGTAAGGTGTCAGACTTCTGTGCTGGTGGCCGGGGTTCAATCCTCGGTCCCGGCACAGATTCATCTGATTACCAAACCCTTCCTTCACCTATGGCAAGACATCTTGTGAATGTGGGGAATGCCAGGTCTCCACCGTGGTTCGGATTACACGTTAAGCTCTGTAGGCCCTCCATTTAATCTCACAATCACCCTACCATTACACATTAGCGTACGTGCTTATAGCCCGGACGGGTAATAAGACGCGGTGCTAATAATAATAATAATAATAATAATAATAATGTTATATAAAAACACTTTGGTTAAAATACCAATCAAAACATTGCTTCAGCAAATGAGATGTGAAAAGTTACACCAAGAATATCTTCTGAGGCAATATTCTATTCATTTGTTTAACAACTTTATTGTTATAAAAACTGCAAGTGTTGTCAAACAGGTAGAGGGGGGGGTGGGTTATCGCCCCTCCTTACATCCCAGATGCCAAAAGTTAATATATCTTAACCCCTTACTACAAGAGTATTCAACTTAATTGATGGCAACTTTCGAATCTTTAGTAGTGGAGGCGCTAGCTTGCATTGAAAATGCATTTCAATTATGACAACATTTGACTTATGATTCATCTTCTGGGGACCCAGATGAGTATGGATAGTTATGTTGTCAATTCCTGGGGTGGTCGATAACGCGCGAGGGAGTGCACTTGGGTGGAATTTTGTTTCCACTATAACTACCGACTCGTTCATAGTATCAAGATATAAAAAAAGTTATGATTTCTATTACGTGTGGTGTTAACGTTGGCAGCTTAAGTTAACCTGTAGTTTACTAATACCAACGCTTAAACAATGAAGGTGCCTTGATAAATATATTATAATGTGTGTTATCCAAATAAGTATTGTTTGTCTGATCAAACTAAAATTTAATATACAAAATACATTCCAGCTAATTAAAATGTTAAATGGTTGTTAGTCCTAAAGAATGTTATTTATCTCAAAATGCAAAGTTAAGTGCAGTTAGATTCTTCGTCAATATTTATTTCATTGTTGTTGAAGTTCTTGCAGCCGTTAACGTGACAGGAACAGTACGCAGAGAACCAAGATTCGCTTAAATTACAAAAGCTAGAACTTTTCGAACATAAATTTTGACACTTACATGGGAACAGCAGTATTTTTAAAACGACTGTTTTATTAAAACATGTCTTATGTTATCTTCAAAATCTGGAGATCATCCAAATCTCAACAGCTAAAGTGGCTCAACAAATGCATTTAATGAACTCTCCCATGCAAGAAGTTGAGCTTATACTTGGATTAAATGAAGTCAAAACTATCAGAATTGCAGGGTAAAGAATTATTTAAGACGTTGGGGTTGGCCAAAAACAATATTTGTCCACTCGTATCACAAGTTTGTCCACGCTTCTCACTATGCTGTAAATTTAACAACTCAAGTACTTTTAGTTGATTTTCTACAAAGGTATTTATGTTTTAGAGAGTTATGTATCGATAATAACTGTTTACTTTGCAGATTTTAGGGTTCTTTTTTTTTGTACCCAGTTTACTTGTTATGTCACACCCTTTCAGAGCATGTAACGCTGGCAAAACTTCACTAACTGAAGCAGTGTGGGCACCCAAGACCTCTTTCATTTCCACTGACCCCAGCAATTATCTAAAGCCCAATTACAACCAACAGTTGTGAGTGATTCCCAAAATCGAATCCCAAGTATGAAAACTTTAGTGTCAGGACTGTGTAGAAAAATACCGCATGATTAGTTCTGATAAACAGCTCCATATGCATAAAAGAACATTATAGAGTCATTAATTATAACCACTCCTTACTTAAAACAATTTTTAGAATGTTTTCTAAAATGTTATTCTAGAATCAGCCTTCAAGTGATAACTTACGAAATGTTCTACCCTGTAAACATGTTCATCGTTTTTCTCAGAGCATTCGGTTCCATTAAAAAACTCTCCACCAATAACAAGAGGACAGCTTAAGCATTCTGTAAAATGGATTTCTATAGGAAAAGACAAAAAAGGGTTTGTTTTCCTTACTGTGCGGGTATTTGGACTACTATTTTGGAAGTTGTGTGCTCTCTCTCTCTTTTTATTCTCACCGCTAGTGGATCTTTACCAGACGATCTTCTCCCGTGCTCTGCAAATCTTATGGATGATTTCTCGTACGTGTCAAAAACTACGTGAATACGTGTAACATTAGTTTGTTGCAACACCTTCTTATTCTGTCAAAATGGAAACTTGCTAAATCCCCAAACGTTTTAGTTTTCGAAAGAACCACAAAGTATATTAAATGTATAAGCGCCAGTCCATCCTTAAGGTTAACTTCTTCCAGACTAAGAGGAAACGTTTTCATATTTCTTGTGAAATAGCTCTCTACTGCAATTTCGTTCATCAGTTTTATTTTCTTGCTTAACCAAGTGAAAGACCGTGAAAGACCAAGGGGGGAGGGAAATAAGGTATAACTCATGTTTTATTAACTCTGCAGTACTAGAGTTTCTCTAATAGCCAAAAGAAAAGCATAATAAATATTGATATTTTCTATAAATATTTTTTTCCCCCTGTTTTTTCTTCTTGGATTGTGTTGTTAAATAAGCTAAATATTTAACACCAATCCGTTTCAGAGGAGAAAAAAAGCTTTTCTTTTGTAAAACTAAACGCTCTGCTTAAAATTTTTCGTACCTACATATCTTTACCGATGGGTTGCACCCTGAGCAAAATAACGATGTTACTTCTTCTCAATTTATCACTAGGCCAATCACAATGTTATGCAAACCATATGTTTCACTGATTATCGTTTTCAAAAACGAATATGGTAGTTTTCTGCATATCACCTTCAACTCTGACTCTTATATTTGTGCCCCATTCACTGTGTGAATATTCGTCTATGTCACAACTGGTATCTGACATCAATTCATAATAATCTAACAGTGCCTCATGCATTGGAGATTTACTGTGGTAAGTTATACACAATTTTTTTTTCGCTTGAATATTATTGGATATTCCTGTCCCGCCAACAATAACTTTAGAAGAAAGGATAAGAATTTGCTTCAGGTCATTATCACTAGCACTACAATTAAATTTACCATTCTTCCGTTTTACTAAAAAGTCTTTTTTTTAAAAGCATTTAAGAATTTCTCAGGAAGTTGAGACATATGATATATACGAGATACATCCATGGACATAATTGTAGTAATTATTTTACATTTTACTTGCCTTCATTTCTTTAGATTTACTTTTGTTAGAAGATTAAACTGCAAAACAAAGTCCATTATTACATTCCTACCTAATAGAGACACAATTAGATTATTTTAATCTTGATTCGATGAACGAGTCTGAAGTGATAGTGGAAACAAAATTCCACCCCAAGTGCGGTATTCACCCACTCCCCCAAGGGTTATCGACCACCCCAAGAATTGACAACATAACTTTTCATAATCCCCCAAGTCCATAGAGCATGGAACAGAAGTCAAATTATGTCATACATAAAATGCATACTCAATGTAAGCTAGCGTCTGGTCAATAGAAACTTGCACGGCTTCTGGAATCACAAAGTTATTATGTACCTTTTTCTGTGCCGCACATTATGCAAAAGATTACTACCTTGTAAGGCGTCAAAATAAATAGGACCTGGTAGATAAGGATCGTGTGGGACATGAACTTGTTAAAAGTAGACTAAAATGAATAGTGGATTAATAAACTGTACGAATTAGGAACAACAAGTCCAACTTCATCTAGTAAAATTCTAGACGGATCAAATACCTATTTAGCTCTTGAAATTATATCATGGTAGTGTTTCCTTTCTCTATAAACTCGTTTCAAATGATCCTCACACCTTTAGACAAAACTAAGCTTTTCTGCATCTGATGAATCCCGCATCATGGCATGGGAAGTATAGCTTTGTTGGCTTACTGCATACATGTCACTTCTGGGCTTCATTATTACTATATCTTGACAGAGCGGACTCTACAACTGGTGAAGCAGGCTCCTTCATGCTGGCTCTTTGCTGCTGATTTCACAAAGCGTTTTATATTTTTGTACAAGCCTATCTTGGTGTCAGAATATGGAAGTAGCTTAACAATTGGCTTATGATTAGCAAGGCACCTGGCATAAAAAGTGAGGCTTCTCTCGCATAATTTCTAATGAAGGAAACTACCTTAGCTGAGCTTTGCTGTGAGCATGCATATTTTTGGTGTTCGCTTATAATTGCCATGTTTCGGGTTATGCAGACCATATTTCTTGACATGTTTTATAAGCCTTTTGAGTATTTTGATTTTAATAGCATGAGCAGATAAAAAAAACCATTTCGCAAACACTTATTCTCCTTAAAGTAAAAATCACCCTAACTCTGTCCCTTTCTTTCTTTTTTGAACTTCTGCCAATTTTCACTTCATAATGATTCCATTCCATGGACCTTAACTCTGCTAGTATGGAGCTATCTAGTATGTTCTTCCCATCTACAATGTAATACAAATCTTTGGATTAATAATAATATTTTAACAGTTCATCTAGTATGAATAAATCAACACACTTCTGCACCATCCTTTGCCTGTCATGCTTCTTACGTTCTCTATAGGATTGTCTTGAGTTGTGTCAGCATACATTGGCTTCTGCAAAGAAAGAAGAGGTCCACTATACTTCCTCCAAATTTTGGGGATTTTTTGAAATAAATAAGCTTTAAGTTATTAAAAAAACAGCCGTTAAAGCATTTACCCATAATATCACGTTCTGTATGTCTATTTCATCTTCTAGTATGACTGGTTGGTATGGAATTTCTTCAATATGGCCATCAATAACCTTTATCTTCACTACATTATCAGGTATATCTACACCCTGTAACAATGCTCAATACTGCTTTAGAGTATGAAATTATTTAAAATAAATGTAATTATTAATGTAGGACATGTCTTTATTAGTAGGTGTACGTGGTTTCTTAAAGATTTTACCACTTGGATATCCGTTACATTATTTCAACATTGCTGATTCATAGCAATCTCGCTTTCTTACAGGATAAACAAACATCCTCGCTATAGCATTGTCTCAAGTGAATAATTATTTTAAAAGTGACTCACTTCAAACATTGGAATATCTTCGAGATTGAATTCCACAACTTCCTCATCATTATCATCATTTGGAAGGGGCTAAGCCAAAATACAATCCTAGACACTTGATTCGTCATCACCACTATCTTGTGCTCCACAGAATTAATCCTTACAGACTTGGCATGAATCCTCAGGAATATCAATCTCTTCATAAAAACTCAGTATTTTAAATACTTTAGCTTCTCTATATTATTATTATTATTATTATTATTATTAGCACTGCGTCCTACTACCCGTTCGGGTTATACGCACTTACGCTAATGTGTAATGGTAGGGTGATTGTGAGATGAAATGGAGGACCTACAGTTTAACGTGGAATCCGAACCACGGTGGAGGCCTGGCATTCCCCACATTCACAAGATGTCTTGTCAGAGGTGAAGGAAGGGTTTGGTAATCAGATAAATCTGTGCCGGGACCGAGGATTGAACCCCGGCCGCCATCACAGAAGTCTGACACCTTACCCCTAGACCGCCAGGTCACACAGCTTCTATATAATCCATATTTCACAACGGTTTATAATACATCCTGAAACACAACCAAACCTTCAGTGATTCGGTCTATGTTTCAATATAACTTCTGTTAGAACAGCTGTTGGATATTTATCAAATACAATAAACTAACCAATTCTTATTTCTCAGCTTTTTTCAAAGCAGGTTAGCCAACTTGAATATTTCCGAACCGAGAATTTCTTTCAAAATTAATGTGAAATTTTTTGTATAAATAGAATTTCATTGTAAGAGAACAGAACAAAATATAAAAGGGACCATAACTACCCCAATAAGATTTACATTGGGGAAGATAAGGGACCCTTTTCTTTAAAGCTACATTAGTCACTTTAAACGCAATTTTATACCCTTTATCTGTTAAATAATGAAATAATATATGGTATACATGCGCAGAAAAAATAGAAAGTTATTTTTAAAAAAAATCGAAAATCAATTCCATTTTTGAAATTTTTGTGGTTTTATGGCTCTCTTGAACAATTGGATAAGGTCACTTTTTCTATGGAAGATCTTCGTAGATAAACACACAATAAATACCTACCCCAATAATTTAATTCAATTTTGTTTTGTTTATGGTATTATTCTAACAACTCTATCAAATGACGTAGTCTTTGTTTACAGATACTTAACCGCACTAATAACATATTCGAGCTGGTGACGGTGGAGCCAGTGCTGACAGAGCGCCCTCCGGACCGCAAGAGAAACGAAGTGGTTCTCAGCGACGAATCCAATGGAGGACCCGATGATAAGACACTCAGGCTCAAAGGTAAATCCAATTTAAAGATTGTAATGGTGTTATTACTTGAGGCACTTTATAAACTAAGTGATAATTATCAACAATGGGTGTAATACATGTTTAAAGGTTGTTGATAAGTTAGTAGAGTAATACGAAGCTGAATATATCATATAGCGGGCCATCGCTAAGCTTTTTGGACTTACCAGTTGATTATCAGTGTTGTGTCTTGGTAAGTAGAGCTTATTTGAAATGTACCTGATATCTGCTCTCTAATTGACCAATCATGTGTAGGTTCTGCTACACACTCCTCACATACGAGTGTGCTTCCCTTGATTCTGGCCAATGTGTGTTTTGATGAGTGATATGTGATATTTGTAGGTACAGTCTTAGGACTGAGACTGGGAAGCTCATTTGAATGGCAACCAACTGTTTGATACTCTCAATATATATATCTGTATGTTACTATCAATTTATACCTCCCTGTATGTTACTATCCATGTATCCCTGTATGTTATTATCAATGTATTCCAGTATGTTACTCTCAATGTATTCCAGTATGTTACTTTCAATGTATTCCAGTATGTTACTATCAATGTATCTCTGTATGTTACTATCAAAGTATTCCAGTATGTTACTATCAATGTATCCCTGTTTGATACTCTCAATATATATATCTGTATGTTACTATCAATGTATCCCTGTATGTTACTATCAATGTATTCCAGTATGTTACTCTCAATGTATTCCAGTATGTTACTCTCAATGTATTCCAGTATGTTACTTTCAATGTATCCCTGTATGTTACTAACAATGTATTCCAGTATGTTACTTTCAATGTGTCCCTGTATGTTACTATCAATGTATCCCTGTATGTTACTATCAATGTATTCCAGTATGTTACTCTCAATGTATTCCAGTATGTTACTTTCAATGTATCCCTGTATGTTACTCTCAATTTATCCCTCCCTGTATGTTACTATCAATGTATCCCTGTATGTTACTATCAATGTATTCCAGTATGTTACTCTCAATTTATCCCTCTCTGTATGTTACTATCAATGTATCCCTGTATGTTACTATCAATGTATCCTTGTATGTTACTATCAATGTATCCCTGTATGTTACTATCAATGTATCCTTGTATGTTACTATCAATGTATCCATGTATGTTACTATCAATATATCCCTGTATGTTTACTATCAATGTATCCTTGTATGTTACTATCAATGTATCCCTGTATGTTACTATCAATGTATCCTTGTATGTTACTATCAATGTATTCCTCTATGTTAATTTCAATGTATCTTGGAACTGTTGCCATAAGAATTATCTGTATAGTGTGGGCCCTAGGCCAGCTGTGATTTACATGGCAACATGTCACGCCACGCCTTTGAATATTTTTCCTGTAAAAAACATCATATTTACTAATATTTTCCGTAACTATTTTAAAACTAAGTCACTCATATTCTTATTGTTATCAGATGATACATTTGTTACAGCTCGTTTTCTAGTGTCTCGGAACCCCAAACCACTCTTAGATTGCTTTATAAATAGTCACGTGCATTATCCAACCCTGAACACGTCGACATAGATTCATAGATGGAAGGAGATAGTAAAAACACCATCCTAGATCTAGTGATTGTCAAGCTAATCTAGTGTTGTGTACCACTAAAGGGCAGGTAGGGGTTCGAATCAAGGCTAAGTTTACCGAGGTTGTTTTTTCTTAAGTAGTTTTCCACACTCCCGCTACCAAAATTGAATACACTTCATCATCCAACCCTACTCAGCTCATACCTACTCTATAGGTGTTATTAAAGTGGATAATCTAGACGGGTAGTAAGAGGTGGTCTATAAAAACCATAAAAACTGAATTATTGAAAATTTATCCTAATTTATTTAATCCATTATGGTTTTCCACTCCCCCTCCACGCAAATGCGGGTTCACTTCCTCTAATTCAACCTTTCTAATCCATTAGCGTAATTAGTACTTAATGCGTATAACCCGAACGGGTAGTAAGACGCGGTGCTAAATAATAATAATAATAATAATAAGTTCATTCATTAATTTTCTAATTGTTTATTCGCTAACAATTTTACATTTAATGATCTTACTGTCGATACGTGTGTTTTCTCTTGTTCATGAAAATGTATGTAGGCCTACATTATTTTCTAAACAAAAACTAAACTAGACTAAATCAGGGGTAGATACAGAGGTGGAGGATGGATGGGGAGAAGGGGAGGCCCTAATTTTTTTTGGCTGGTTTGTATTAACAATAATAATTAGAAAATTAATCCAATAAAATGTATGTTATATTCCTTACGGGTCGCGTAGTATCTCACCAGTCAGTTGTCAATCACTGTTAATAGTTGATATATATATTTAACTAACAATAATTTATAAGAAAAACAACACAAATATACGATTAACTAGTATTCTTTTAAATTTTCTAGCTTATTTCTAAATTACTCTCAAATCTTGAAGAATTCTACTGTCAGAATTTTCCAAGGGAGAACCTCCCTCTTCTTCTTCCCGGGAAAGTGGGCCCCCCACACCCTCAATAAAACCCTCATGAAAGTCCTTTATACGCCACTGAACTAATCTGACACATTAATGATCTCAACAACGGTATTTTTGTAATATTTTAGTGGCTGAATCAAACAAGGATGAATCCCACAGTTTGTGTGGGTTATACCTCCTTAAGAGATCATCTTAATTGCATTTCAAGAATATTTAAAGGGGAAGCAGAAATTTCAGAAACGAACCGTTTCTTTCAACGTAATTTTTTTCTGTTATGAAATTACAATTTCGTTTTTTCGATCGATATTTGGATGGCGGATGCTATTAATATATGGTTCCAGTGGCGGCTCGTGTATAGGCACTGCGGAACTGCAGCACCCCCTATTTCCACTTATATTATCGATAACATTTAATATAATGAGGACTGTTTTCTTCATTTTCGTAGTACAATATATATTCCTTAAGCTTAATGTCAGTATTTCAGTAGCAATCTCCCAGTTTATGAAAAAGATACAAAAAACTTTTTATGGAACTGTGCGCTTCACAGTGCCAGCGACGTAGTGTTTGACTGTTGTACGCATGCGCACATAGGAAGGAGGTGGGAGGAAGGAGGGACTGCCAGGTAGAGAGAGCACTGTTGCTCTCGCAGTGCCGGCTTTGGCGTGATGTTGTAAGGAAGTTTGTTTTTACTCAGCGTGTGTTGTGTTTAAAAACTGTGTACCGTATTCTTGAATGTGATAAAGTGTAGAAGAGTGTAGAGTTAGATTATTATTCTGCTTCCAGCTTTTCTATTTGATTCATTTTTCTCCGGTTCTCTTATTTAACAGATAACTTTAACTATGGCCTTGCATCCCCAAGAAATAGGTTCTGTGACTGTAACTAAGGAAGTGTGTGGCTATATATGTGTTGATATAATGGACATATATTCTTACACTAAACACTTAGTAGCTGCTAAATTGTTCATCAAGAATTGCTTCACTAGAGTTAAGAATGAACATCCCGCAAAAGAGATAGTACTGACCACTGAAGCTTATCCCATGATTTAGAAAGAAAAGCTTGAAACTGAACTAAAAGTATTCTAATGTAGGACTGATATTCATGAATATTGCAAATTGATTGAGCTGCTGAAATTTATCTTGGAAAATAATCTAGATGATGTTTTTAGTGAAATTATGAAACTGATAAAAATCCCCTTGACCATTCCCATGACTACTTCAGAGGCAGAATGTTGCTTTTCAACATTGTAAAGAAGAAGAATAACTTTATTAAGAAGCACTATGAATTCGGAAAGACTAAATGCACTTGTAGTACTTTCAATGGAGAAAAATTTCCTCAGTTGTCATCCAGAGATCACGGAGAAAATTATTGAACTTTTTGCGCAAATTAAAACAAGAAGAATGGATTTCATGTATAAATGAATAGATCAAGCTTGAACTGTAACAATTTAAGTTAAAGTAAGTAAAATAGGTTTTTTTTGGTTAAAACTTTATTAAGATCCTGAATAGTTTTTCTTTTTATACATTTTTTTTACTTTTACACAATTTAAAAACTAAGGCTAAACATTTTCTGGAGCTGTATCCCCACTAATTTTAGCTACGAGCTGCCACTGTATGGTTCCCAATACAAAACAATTTGTTTCGATATCTATAAAAAAGGTTTTGCGCTGTGAATTTGCACAAAATCACAAAACTTTTTAGCACAAACCCTGAGATTTGTAAGAATGTAGACTGGCCAGTTGTCACCTTGATACGACTCATTGAGGGCTATGTACTAAATGCCGTGTTGATTTTCCCAGGACAAATGATCTACATGGACAATTGGCGGATGATGATGTATCTTGGTACTCCAATGATGCCAGATCTCAACTCTCTCATCACTACAGGTCTTTACATCAATGATCTCTCAATGCATGACTTCAGCAGGTAAATATACTTTATAAATTATATAAATAGTGGCAATACATCTCAGATATAATACACTGTATAGAAATGACAATTTAATGGGTTTATCTTACTATAATAAGCTAATGCGCTTGACTTTAAACGCAGAATTTGATACCTATATAGTCAGGAAGTCCAATACACTCTGACAAGATTCAACGCCCAACCACCACGTCACTAGCACTTCTGTTTGACGCTTTAGACCATATTACTGCCAGTGTGGAATATTCCTTTACCCTCCAAGATCTTTGTTGTACGGGAGGATCGAAAGATTGGTTCATGTCAAGAGAGGATATGAATAAGGTCTATGGATGTGTCTTGCGTTTGTGATGTGTCTCCGTAGAACAGTATTTTCGAAAAACATTTCTTGTAATTTGGTAAACATATAACGTTTGTAAGCTATTAATGCATTGTTTTAACTTTAATTTGGTATAAGGGTAATAACTTAAGCGCTTTATTAACGAAACGTCACGTGACAAAACAACGCCGATACATGATTGGCTGAGTTTATATAACCTCTCTTCAGTCTATTGTTTTTTTAGGGTTCGGGTTTATTGACATTTAAAAATAAAATAGATTCCCCCTCTCATAAAGAATTGTGTTGTTATTAAAGAACTCTTCACACGTTTTTATGACACAAGTAGTCGTAGAGACATGTTTCATTTATTTATGAACGGAATGTTTGCAGGGACCTAATGTTGGCCGGAACGCAGCAATCGGTGGAGCTGAAGCTGGCTCTGGACCAGGAGCAACAGAAATCCAAGAAACTGGAAGAGAGCATGCGTAAGTTGGACGAGGAGATGAAACGGACGGATGAGTTGCTGTACCAGATGATACCCAAACAAGTGGCTGACAGGCTGCGGACCGGGGAGAGTCCCATAGACACCTGCGAGGTGGGTCCTTAAAGTTGCTATAGTTCACTCATAGTCTACAAGTACATGAAGATACACCTTGGTGACCTGGCGGTCTAGGGGTAAGGTGTCAGACTTCTGTGCTGGTGGCCGGGGTTCAATCCAAGGTCCCGGCACAAATTTATCTGATTAACAAACCCTTCCTTCACCTCTGACAAGACATCTTGTGAATGTGGGGAATGCCAGGCCTCCACCGTGGTTCGGATTCCACGTTAAACTGTAGGTCCTCCATTTCATCTCACAATCACCCTACCATTACACATTAGCGTAAGTGCGTATAACCCGAACGGGTAGTAAGACGCGGTGCTAATAATAATAATAAAGATACCCCTTATATCCCTCGATTTGTGTTATTTATCTAGGTGAATGTATGAACGGTTATTTAATTCTGTTTTCAGATCCTTTAAATACTCGAATAGCGCAGGAACAGGGGTACAGGAGTAACGTATATTATATTCTACTCTCAAACATTTTGATTTATACTGAACTTTACATACAAAATGTTATTTGCACTTACTCAAATTTTAAGATATCACTATTAGAGCCTATCTTGTACTTAAAATCGTTCTAAAATAAACATTTTATGTCACAATTTTAACAAGTGTATAGTTAATGTAAGCTATAAATAGTAATCCAAAGATTTCAAGTCACTACAGTTTACGAGATATAGGTGGTCAAACCTACCAATTTTTTTTGGTACCCCTTGTAAAGATAAAGTAATAAATATTATATATTTCATTCTATGCACCTCATATACATGTCTGGTTATCATGGGCGTACGGTGAAAATTATTTCGAGAACACAATTTTACCAGAAAAACTATTAATGAGTTATTTAACATAACATACATACTAAACACTTAAAGTTGTGCCTTGATATCACACACACACTCATACACATATATATTTGTAATGCCAAGTATATATATATAAAACAACATAAACAAACATATATATGTTTGTTTAATATTTTGCTATAAGACATATGTAATGGCTCAAAAACATTAAAGTTTATATCAATTAAGAAAAAGAGTCAAATTTATGATCATCACAAAATGAAATCTTCTCTCCTTGGGCTCAGTGAAAACTGGTCGATAGCTTCATCTGTGTTCACTTCGACTTCTCTGTGAACACTGAGAAAGGCAAGGCTGATAAGGCGATCTTGTGCCAAGGTGTTACGCAGATAGCTTCTCAATCTTTTCAATATTTAAAATTAACTTTCAGGTGAAGCAATAGAGATGGGAAGAGTCGCCAGTATCAGAAGAAGTATCCTCACATTTGGATCGAATGTTTCACAACACTGCAAACATTCTTCTATTGTATGTAGTGCTTGGTCAATCTTTTAGACAGCTGCAGTGTAAAAGATAAAATCTTCTCGATTAGAATGATGCCGTGCAGTTATGCAATCTAATAAGTAATAAATGATGTGCAAAATTTGAAATTTCTTGTTTTCTTGAAGACTGACTTATGCACTTATTTGAATCTCTTAACTGCCACATATGGTTTCACTCAGAGAAAGAAGAGATGTTCGTTTTGAAGTAGGTGCAGTCTTTCAACACAGAATTTAGCTGTTGTGACTTTAAGAACATTTTTTTCCACTGAATGTAATGTTCCAATGCAATTTCTGACTGACACGATTCTTGATGAGTCGGAAAGTACAAGGTTTAGCCAATGGACACTGCATCGCACATAAAGATCCATAGAGCGTTTGTTTTTAACACATGCTTGAATTACGCAAATATTACTACTCATAGCTGCGGCCTACCATTTTCTGAATGGTAACTCCATTTTGTTTCAATGTTTCGATATTGGTAATAGCAAGACCTACACCTGTTGTGTATGTAACTGGTACGAATACAAGAAAAACTTCTTGAAACTTTTCGATTTCTTCATCAACCTAGTTATTTATCTTAAACAGAACCTCATTTGTTCTATATTGGTAACATCGATGGTTTCATCAGCAAGCACAATAGAAACACTTTGTTTTGCTTCCACTTTCTACCATTTTTGTTTTAATGATTTTACCACAAATATGAAGTAGCTCATTTTGAATACGAGGACTTGTGTATTTTTAAACCGTTGATGAATTCTCAAGGTGTTCTTTTGAGAGTAGTGTCACCAGCTTCTACCCTAATTCTAAGGAGGGCTCTGAAATTCCTTTCGTTATGATATTGACCTTCGACCTTCATCACACCATACTCTATTCTTCCCCACATAGCTATTTATTCTTGTCTCCAACAGAAAATAACATTATTTATAATTGATTGCAACTTTTCCCGGTTATGTGCTGCTTGTCTAGATCGTTCCATATTTACTTGTCAGCAATGCATGCATTCTTCCTCATCTGCAATATTTATGAAATTTTCAGCAAATTTAGCACATATTTTATGATAGTCCGTTAACTAGTGAACAATACAATTTTTCAAAGCATTTTTAGACGCATTGAACCCTTTGATAACTAATGCCTCATGTGTTTGATGTTCACCTTTTCCCATAGATCCCTTGCAAATAAAACACATACTTTACAGACAGGTCCATTTCCATGCTCTGAGTATGCTAACCACTTATATTTATAAAGCCAGTTTCTTTGAAAAGACAGATTTAATTTGTCAGTTATAGGAAATTTATACAACACCCCTGCAATTCATGCTGATTTCAAGACCAGTATTTTATCATTCTCGCTGACCTTAGCACGAATGTATCTGTCAGTATCTAAATAATAATAAAACACAACTAAAGGCTTGCCTGGATGGAAGTGTTATTAGCCTCACTTTGGTCCAAGATAAAAGCTGTAGTATCTTGTTTAGCAGAGGACGTAGTTGAGAATGTTGAGGTTAAGTTTTCAAACCTGAAACCCCTCCTGTAGTATCTTGTTTAGCAGAGGACGTAGTTGAGAATGTTGAGGTTAAGTTTTCAAACCTGAAACCATTCCTGTAGTTTCTTGTTTAGCTGAGGACGTAGTTGAGAATGTTGAGGTTAAGTTTTCAAACCTGGAACCACTCCTGTAGTTTCTTGGTTAGCTGAGGACGTAGTTGAGAATGTTGAGGTTAAGTTTTCAAACCTGGAACCACTCCTGTAGTTTCTTGGTTAGCTGAGGACGTAGTTGAGCATGTTGGGGTTAAGTTTTCAAACCTGGAACCACTCTGTCCACTCTCACTCGCACTCTTAGAGGACAGCAACTGTTCATCTCATTTGTGCGTTTTCTTGATAAAATCTAGAAGCTAAGTTTGCGTCCGGCCACATTTCATTGTAGTGACAGTAGCTTACGTAATGACTACAGTGACAAAAAATAAATGGCACTAATTACAACATTGTCTAAATATTTTGGTCTGCTCACACTGATAAGTTGAATAACATTTACCTTGGAGACAGGACTGTGCACGTCCGGCAAGCACAACAGAATAGAGTATCAAACTGTGAACACAACAGAGTATCAACCTGGAACACAACAGAACAGAGTATCAAACTGGAACACAACAGAGTATCAACCTGGAACACAACAGAGTATCAACCTGGAACACAACAGAGTATCAACCTGGAACACAACAGAACAGAGTATCAAACTGGAACACAACAGAGTATCAAACTAGAACACAACAGAGTATCAACCTGGAACACAACAGAACAGAGTATCAATACTGGAACACAACAGAGTATCAACCTGGAACACAACAGAACAGAGTATCAAACTGGAACACAACAGAGTATCAACCTGGAACACAAAAGAGTATCAAACTGGAACACAACAGAGTATCAAACTGGAACACAACAGAGTATCAACCTGGAATACAACAGAGTATCAAACTGGAACACAACAGAGTATCAAACTGGAACACAACAGGATGTGCTTATAAAACTGGTTGACCTTGAGTGGCTTTGGGGCGACTAGTGAGGAATGTGGATATTGGCATTGACGCTTGGAAAGAACACAGATATAAAGAAACACAACATAAAGAGATCCAGGAGCTACTGTGTACATATTATATTCGAAGTAGGAATCTATCTGGAGAACAGACTATACACAATTATATTTATATGGACTATATATCGTCACTGTGGTCTTTATTTAGGGGGGGTTCAACCCCCCTTAACACCCTCTCAACCACCGTAAGCTCATGCTGGTTAAAATAAATTTCTGCTCCATACATTAGATATCTACATTAAACAATGGTAAGCGAAAATCATAAAATATCAAGTTTGACCCCTAATAACTCGTGAACTGTAGTGACTTGAAATGGTTGAATCACTATCCATAGCTTACAATAACTCGTGAACTGTAGTGACTTGAAATGGTTGAATCACTATCCATAGCTTACAATAACTATAAGGTACACTTGTTAAAATTGTGTGGTAAATTTTATTTTAGAAATACACTTAAGGCGAAGTATTCTATCAAAGCTATGTATTTGTTCACATTTTTGTGTGGAAGTATAGGCCTGCTTAGTATAATCTGTAATATACTTTATTTAAACTATGGAGTAATGCCTCTCTTTAAGGAGACAGCATCCTTTAAATAGCTTATCGAGACACCCAATTTTCAAAACCCTGGTGAGAGAGAGAGAGAGAACACAGAACCCCCAATTCTTCTCAGATTTCCCCAAACACCCAATTAGTTTCAGAAACAGTTGTACCCCCCAAGTGTAGTGTCGTGTCGTGTCGTTGAGTGTTGCCAGGGTAAGCAGCAGAGTCATTTGACCGTAACTGTGAATCGTTATATTTATCGGGTGACCTGTCGGTCTAGGGGTAAGGTGTCAGACTTCTATGCTGGTGGCCGGGGTTCAATCCTTGGTCCCGGCACAGATTTATCTGATCACCAAACCCTTCCTTCACCTCTGACAAGACATCTTGTGAATGGGAGTAATGCCAGGTCTCTACCGTGGTTCGGATTCCACGTTAAACTGTAGGTCCTCCATTTCATCTCACAATCCCCCTACACATTACACATTAGCGTAAGTGCGTATAACCCGAACGGGTAGTAAGACGCGGTGCTAATAATAATAATTATTATTATTATATTTATCAAGTTAAACACTCACGGGCAAAGTACCGACGGAAATACACTCGAATGTGAGGTATGTCTCTAGCAGATCCTATGAAGTGTCCAGTGGGTGAGAACATATGTGACAAGCTCTGCTTACCCTGGCGACACGCCACTGCTCTGAAACCCTGGGGTGTGTACTTGTTACAGATGTTCAACAGCGTGTCCATCTTGTTCTCTGATGTTGTGACCTTCACGGAGATCTGCAGTCGTATCACCCCCATGGAGGTGGTGTCTATGCTCAACGCCATGTACTCCATCTTCGACACGCTCACGGAACGGAATGGGGTCTATAAAGTAGGTGCACTGATACTGTCTTACCAAATAATTGGACTAACATCACCCACCGGGCAGTCTAGGCACGGCCATGTGCCCACAAAAAACTTAAAGACCACTTCCACTGCAAACAATATGCAAGAAACCTAAACACTGAGCGAACAAACTGAAAATATGTTCAGAGTAATCTACGGAAGAAAAGGTTTAAAATACCACTTTAGTAATATAAAGTGTTTAGAAGCTGAAAAAAAAACCCAACATAAATAGTAACAGAAATAATTCGCATACCCTTTGCCTAAAAACAATGAACTTAATGTGTCCATTAATGGACTCTCCAAGACTATGACAAAAGCACAGGTTTAGGCACTAAGGTTAGTTAAATACATTAAGTAGCTTTAAAGTAACACTGATAACTAACAAAAATTAGTGTTCATAGTAACTACCAAATTCAGAAAATAGTCGAACGTGTACACAATTCAGGTAATCTTGTACAGCAGAGTTACCGTTGAGGTAAAAAAGAATTAAAGAAAAAAATATTCAATGCTAGAGATGTCAAGGGTGGGGCCACATAAGAGGATCATCCAACAAAAAGAGGCTCAAAGAAAAACCGAACCACACCTGCCAATTGCGCCAACTCCGGTGGTGCCCACCACTATGATTAGCGTATTGTTTGAATATTTAATATATATATATATACATACATGTAAAATATTGCACACTAACTCAAAATTATGTCGTCAATTATATATATTAGTTCAATTTAAATTTATATGAATTGATAAGGTCCATGATTATTTTACAATATAATCACAAAAAATGTATTTTAGTCAAAAAATAAAATAGCATCATCTTTGAAAATAACAAATCCATCTTTACAAAGTAAAGGGAATAATCTTCTTGACAAAACCTAACCATAAGAGTAATAGATAAATTAAATGCATCAAAACTAGATTGGAATAAATAAACAAATCTGACTTAAATAAGATTAATTTATTTTATATTTAAACAAGAGCAAGAATTATTGACAAGCCTTTTAATTCTTAACATTTAGTTTGATTATGTATCAATAATAATAATAATAATATTTACTTGGTTTTCTATATTATTACATAAATATAAAAATATTAAGGCATTTATTCATAGTATTACCAAACACAATATTATTTCCAAAATTTTCAGAAGAGTCAAATTATTTTCTATGAATATTTAAAAACCAAATTGAGATTACTTGCAATCATATCTTATAATATTTCAGTTATTGTTAAGATATGACCAGTAATATTTTGTTCAATATCAACCGAAATGTACATTGACTTCCAGTCAAATAAGAAGAATTAATTATCATGTATTTATTAAATTTGAATTACTTTTGTTAGCTACCTATAAGGTCCAGAATAAGTCACATAGCAAATTAAACAATTGATATATATATATATATATATATATATATATATATATATAT
>CABFVX010002224.1:88433-118586 GCA_902151425.1 Timema shepardi | reverse complement strand
TGGCTGGCTACGGACTTACGCTGATGTAAACTATCAAGTGGTCTGGAATGAAATTAAGGTGTGAATTTAAAATTACCTAACTAATTAGAAGTTTTCTTTTGTTGACAAAGTTGTATATTAAACGCTGAGCATAATCTCAGGATGGACGGAATGGCCAACCTTACTGCAACCCACACCTTCAATACCTCGTAGTCGTGAAGACCGAGCATTAGACATGAACTGGCATTCTCTAAAGATGACGTCATACTTCTAAAGTTTCATTAAGATCGGGATTTAGTTTGACATTTTAAAATTACCACATAATATATATTCAAATGAATGGTATGACACAATCGGACATACTTGCTAATATAGGGGTGGGAATCACTTATCAGTAAACTAATATATATATATATATTAGAAAAACTAAATTATATTCTTATTTATCATGAAAACTTGTTCAAAACAAAATTGTTATTCTCACTTTCGAAATATTGAATTTAAAAAGAAGTTCATTATTAAATTACTGTTAAATCTATTTTTTCTTTATCAAACAAGTATGAAGGTATTTACCATTTAAAACACCCCTCAAATATCTACTTTGAACAAGGTAATTTAAAAGATTTTCGAAAAATCTTAAATTTTCAAATCTCTGTTAATTGTAAACTCCCCTTAATTTGAGGGTTAGAATCAAAATCAAGATTGTACCTCGAGGTACGACTATTTTCATTACATCACGGTTTCCAGCATGTGGCCTGTGGTCAGTTTTTTTATCCAAGCCTTATATTTTCCACTACCGGTTTGCTAGGCCTGTTGTAGATTTATATGCCTTGTAATCTAACTTAAGACTAGGACAGGCACAGCATCCAGTCCCCGGTCGTTAATTCATCAACGTAAAAGAGTAAACCCATATTTTCATCAATGATAAATTGTTCGGTCATGTCAGGAGTCGAACCCGCTATACTTAGTTCATTAGACAGACACGCTACCTACTGAGCTAAGGTGTCGGATAGGTATGGCCATCTCAAATCTAAATACCAAGTTTTAATTAAATCCATGAAACAGTTTCGGCTCCAGAGACAGACAGAATGTCAGACGCTATTTTACGCACGTAACAAGTCAACGACCCATGATAATTTCGAGGTGGAAAATGTTCATGGTTAAAAACGTATCGGTGTTCAAATGGTCTAAACTCTAAGGCATAGACTCCCATTGACCCTAGTTGCCATTACGGGGAGGTCTTAGCTCAAATCCAGGTTGGCTGTTTTTTTTTGCAAACGCAATTTTTATCCTGGTTTTCTCATTCTCTCTCAATTCTAATTCGGGTAAGTCTACTCTAGCCTTCTCTCCAATCCATAGATTAAGCTAGTAATTAATACTTTATAGTCCGATGATACCTTAAAGCGGGTTGCAAGATTGTTTTCTGAGCTAACAGTTCCGGGTTTAAATCCTGTCTAAAAAGATTTGTAACTATAGTTATGAGGGATGAATCATAGCTGAGGACTCCACGAATCGTTGATAGCTCAGTGGATTAGAGTTGGACTGCCAAGTTAAGGGTTACAGGTTCGGTTCCCACGACCAAGTGTCACTTTTCAACTATATTTACTGTATCAAGTTGAGTTCAAACTCAGGACTCTAGAATGAAAGTTGGGGCCGATACCCATGTGTTTGACCTACTGTTTTTGTTATTATATTAATTAATTAATAACGTAAACTAAAAAACAATAAAGTTTTTTTCCCCGCCAGTATCAACTTGACTTGTTTAATATTTAATGGTATGAAGGTTTTTGTGTTACTATTAATATTTATGTCTGGCTCTATAAAGTTAAGATTGTTACATTAGTTGTTCAAGGACAAATCTTTTACTATAGCTTCATAGGAAAGTAATTTCTATTATCGCGTTTATTATAAAATGCGCATTTGTCTCCAATTTGTGGGGAAATTCGTGATACTTTAAACATTAAAAAAAAACTTTATCTTTATGTAGGTATTTTTTCAAGAAAATTAATATCTCTGTGTGAATTTATGTTTAGTGTTATCTTGACATTGTGGATTACATATAATTGTCAGTAATCGTTTACTGCAGGCCGATAATTGTTATCCTAAGTGTACGATTTATTTTATTATTAACACCGCGTCTTACTACCCGTTCGAGTTATACGCTTATATACTAATTGCGCTAATAGTTTTAGGTATTAGGAAGGTTATATTTGGAGGAAGTATAACCGGATTTGCTTGGAGGGAGAGTGGGAAACCATTTTTGTAAAAAACAACCTCAGTACACCTGACCAAGACTCGAACCTAGATCTCCACGTAATCGACAGTCTAGTCTACTGCGATAGTAGCGCCTTAATCCATGCGGCCACCGAAGTGGATGGTAAAACTATTGTTTGGTATATTCTGAGTTTTACATTCATGGACAGCAGGCGAGATGTCATCTGACTGGCCGGGTAGTAAGAATCATTTCCCGACTGTGTTCTTTTCCTAATTTCCAATATAATATTGTTATTGCTAATTAAAATTCTTCCTAAACATTTAAACTTTACTAACCCTGTTAAATGATAAGTTGTTCCTAGTAATCTCTAAATAATCTTCCCCAATCTGTATTCTCTGAGTGGTCATATATCTTTTAGGTTTAGTAAAGATAATTGAACCGTGACATCTTATCATTTATTATCGTAAATTATGTTATATGTCGTTTATTGGCTAAGGTAAGGGTTTACACACAATTCAATTTATTTGGTGGAATTTTAAAAATCACAAGCTGAATAAAAACAAACTCCCGCTTCTTATGCAACAAATTAAACACAGGCTACTTATGGATGCACCTTATATGTGTACATTATTTTTAGAATTTTATTTTTTGTTTGTAGGGGGGGATAATGCTATTTCTGAAATTTACATTTAATAGTTCTTTAAATAAAATATTGTTAGGAACATTCCATAATATTTGAATTGTTGCCTAAAAAAATGTTTCGCGCATTTATTGACGTTTGGCAAAGATAAAAGACTTCAGATTAGCATGCTAGTCGTTGCTAGTGTTACCTGCACGATCTGGTAGAAATCTCATGTACTAGGGGAGTTAAGGAAGTGTGGTGGTACCCCCGTTGCCTTCCACACTGATTTTCTATTAGCGAGAGCGAAAGGACTTTCCGATTTTGTCAGGAAAGGTATGTTCACATACCTTCCAGGTTTTTTTTACACACTACAATTTAAACGGGACCGACGGGTTTACTTCTCTTGCGAAGGAAGTTGTGCTAAGGATTTTTATCGCTCAAGGGAAATCCCTCGACCCTATCTGGGTCTGAACCCACGAGCATCAGGTTCTAAGGCGAGCACTTTACCCCGAGACCAATTAGGTCGAACTTGTCCGTGCTAGATTATTCTAGTTACAGTAGCCCCATGGCTTCTTTGGTGCTGGCTGACAGCTCACAGCTGACAGCTAAAAGCTTTGAAAAGTTACCAGACCAAATTTATGTATCCCTACGCCAAACCAAATGATCTGCAAAAACATGTGTTTAGCAGATGTCAGCTGTGGGTTGTGAGCTGTCATTCAGCACCAAAGAAGTCACGGGGCTACTGTAGGTTGGCGCAAATACTGCGCGAGTAAACGGGTTTTGTTGGTTTGTACAAACCTGGCGCATGCGCATACAGTAGCGATAAGACACGGACCTGGAGACGGGAGGTTATGTAGATAAGTTTCTTCGTCCAAACGCAAATAGTTCCAAAGATCATTTGTATCATCCCACAATTCATTAATTAAGTTTGTGAAATTTATTCTCTTTTTAACAGCTAGTATTTGGTCCACCTTTGACTTTTCTTAGATTGTTTTATCTTCTTATTTACACAACATGAACCGATAACTGATAAAAGTAACTCTTCTTCATCGATTTGTATCGGGCGAACTTGGAATCTATCAAACAAAACTCACCACTACTGAGAAGAAACCGGAAACTACTGAAGCAAGTAAAGGTTTGCGCAAATTTAACTGAATGTATGAACGGATAGACTCGTGTAAATCAATTTGCACAAACTTATTTGCGGGAAATAGTTTCAACAAGATGTTTTAAGTCTCTAAACCCAACTCGGTGACCTGGTGGTCTAGGGGTAAGGTGTTGGACTTCTGTGCTGGGGGTCCGGGGTTCAATCCTCGGTCCCGGCACAGATTTATCTGATTACCAAACCCTTCCTTCACCTCTGACAAGACATCTGGTGAATGTGAGGAATGCCAGGCCTCCACCGTGGTTCGGATTCCACGTTAAACTGTAGGTCCTCCATTTCATCTCACAATCACCCTACCATTACACATTAGCGTAAGTGCGTATAACCCAAACGGGTAGTAAGACGCGGTGCTAATAATAATAATAATAATAATAATAATAATAATAATAATAATAATAATAATAATAATCTAAACCCAACTCAAAGCTTGGTTTTCTTTGTTGGTTATGTTGCCCGCATCACAGGGGTGTAGTACATATTGCTAGTATGTTTTATCTCACGGCGCTGAAATAACACGTGTGGCGGGACTGCAGTCTTTTCAACCTCAGGGGCTCTCAGCTTTCGGCACTTTGGTTATGGTTGGATAGATTCAACATTAAAAAAAAAATGAAATTGATACGACAAAAATGTTTAGGATTTCTAATCTTAATCTATGTATATATAACTAGAGCGAGTCTTTTTCTTTTTTTAAATTCAAATTTGGGTGACCTGGTGGTCTAGGGGTAACGTGTCGGACCTCTGTGCTGGGAGTCCGGAGTTCAATCCTCGGTCCCGGCACAGATTTATCTGATTACCAAACTCTTCCTTCACCTCTGACAAGATGTGTATTAATCACAACTTGTGAATGGGAGGAATGCCAGGTCTCCACCGTGGTTCGGATCTCACGTTAAACTGTAGGTCCTCCATTTCATCTCGCAATCACCCTACCATTACACATTAGAGTAAGTGCGTACAACCCGAACGGGTAGTAAGACACGGTGATGATAATAATAATACTAATAATAAATTCAATTTTCGTAGTGAGGGCAAAGCTAGTAAAGCTACACGTTCTACTGTCATGCGTTCATACGTCAAGTCAAGTGATCCGGAGTTGTCACATTTGTTAAATATTATCAATACCTATAAACTAACTCTAATAATGTAAATTGTTTTTAATTTTGGCCGGGAGCAAATCTGTTTGTATTTTATAATAGAAAATTGAACTTTATCTCACTTGTGCTGCAACCTGACGAATTTCAATTCTAATTCACCTTGAGTGAGATTCGAACATAAACCTTCTCCGGAGACTATTAGAATCGATCTTCAGCTTTCCCGGTGAATACTGACTTGGGTAAAATGTACGAAGTTAGCAAAGTGATCAAATTAATCTGAGATTTATAATTAGAAACAAATAATGTTATAAATATAATATATTAAAAAAATATTTTATGTATGCATTTTCTTTTACAATTAAATAAAATTGTAATTTTACACTTAATAATAAAATATAAATAAAAGTGTATGTATATTTCGCTGAACACTTTCATGGGGAATAATATGAAACACATTTGTAATATTGTTTTCAAATTTCACAACCCATCATACGTTTACGACGCAGGAGGGTAGAGGGACTGTCGGAGTTTCGCATCTCAAACCCTCTTCACTGATCACATTTCTTGATAACACATAAAAATAAACTGTTCTTAAAATCGTGAGGGAGAACTTTTATTTTTATTTTTGTTCTCATACCTTTTAAGTTTTATGATGGCTGCGTGCGTATCCATGCATTTATGTAGGGGAAAACGGGTTGGATTGGGTTGGTTGAACCGCTCTCTCTTAGTTATGTTCGAGGGAATAAAGAGAGTGGTAACCCAACGCGAGCCAGGTTCAACCAATTAAGACCCAGACAAATTTGCATTTTTAATATTTGGAAATCGGCGACTACAGTTCACTCATTATTATCATTATTGGGAGTCTTCTGTTTTGAGGGAAACAACGTTTTTCTACAGGAGGCCGTACCCGATCCTCGGTTAGGGCTATCTGGAAAATAAATACCGTCACTGGATAAAGCTATTTGTTAGATAATACCATCGCTGCTTAAAGATATTTATCAGATAAGTATCATCGCTGCTTAAAGCTATTTATCAGATAAGTACCATCTTGCGGCTGCGCAAATCAACAAACTATTGTTAAAACAGTTGAACCGCCAGATGAATTGAAGCTAGCCGAGCTTTCTCCAGCGTTGGTTTCAAAAGTAAACAAAACCAGGAGGGCGGGGGCATCTTCTCTACAATGTTGTTTGTCGCCCCGATTCCCAACGTACCCGGGACTCCTGAGTCAGAATCAGGTGCGTTAACACACACCCAACTCCACTCTATATACATATTATTTAAATATTTAAGGTGAGGTTGAAGAGGACGCAAGAAAAGGCCAGCGTTTTTGCAGTTTTTATATCAAAACAATTTTTTGGCCAAAATAAATAAAATATCTCCCCAGTATAAACCCAGAGCTTAATTTTCTTCACCTGGTGATATCAACAGTTGTTGGATATCTGTCATGAGCATGGCGGCATTAGATGAGGAATTTTCTAAATGAAGATAAAAGTTGTCATTAAATTCCAGGACACCCTTGACAGATATTCAACAACTGTTGATATCACCGTGTGAAGAAAATTAAAGTCAAGGTTTTTACTGGGGAAATATTTTATTTATTTTGACTGAAAAAAAAATGTTGATATAAAAACTGCCAAAACCCTTTTCCCTCCTCACGTTCTCTGTAGCCCCACCTTAAGGTTATATGGGGAGGGGAAACATGAGTTTGGAAATTCCGCATTTTTGAAGAAGTGATTTTATATTTTTAAATATGGTTTTCACCAAAATACAGGTGAAAGCTATCAACAGGTCTCTATCTAGCTATAAAGTTTAAATTTTAAGTTTCAATTTAAGAAGAAAATTTCAACTACGCTTTACCGCAATATTTGTACTTCTAAGATTAAAGTAAAACGATAGAGACCTAGAACCAGCCATCCTCTATCAAATACAATCATGTTTTTATCGGGTCACAACTTGAATTGGAAACAAAGGCTGTATAGTTTTTTAAGGTTCTATATAAGCTACCAGATTGATTTTTAAATTTAAAGTTTAAACTCTTTAACTGGTCAAAAATTAAACCTAAATTTGGTTGAAAACCATTTTAAGAAATATCAAACCACTTGGTAAATAATCCAGAATTTCGAAACAGCTGCAACGCTTTCAGTGTTCCCCACGTAACACCCTAAAAGGGATTCCTTTCGACAATACTCCCGGAGCCCTACACAGACGATAAAGTATTTTGCCCAATCGTCTACACTCAATTTAATTCCACAAGGATTCTCTTTATATTGCAAATTAATTGCCGCAGCCGGAAGGAATAATCTGGTGAGCTTAGTATTAATTACTCTCACCTCTCTCGTTAGACTGATTTTAAACAACTCTATGTCGTTCCCCTCTCTCGACTTTTTGATCTAGTCACAATGAGGGGAAGGGGAAACAAGGGGAGAGAGGAGTCACGTGGCCCGCTGGTTCACCTGTCACTCGCCAGGGCACGTGTCGCCATGGCAGCGCTCCCGGTGGCGGGAGTGGGAAGTTTTTTTGTCATGTTGCCGGAGATATTGTCGAAGCGCGGTGAATGTGACGTGATCGTCTCTTTCTATGAATTAAATTATTTTATTGTTCGTTGAGGCAAGAGTAAGACGAGACAGGTGTGTGTGATTTAAATGTTAAGATATTATGTCTGTTTCTATAAGAAATGTTGAAGACGTTTGGGAGATACTTATTTACTTGGCATGTTACGTCTCTGAAAAAAACAAAACAAATGCGAAATATATTTATTTTTTCTTAAATGTCAATGCACCGATAGAATTCAATCGTGGGTTTCATAATGATATTACCGGGTTTTTTTCTTCCCTTCTGTTTGTCTTAAATGTGCCCACGTGACATTGTCAGATGCTCACTCATTTCTACATTCGCATGATGTAGTTTTTATTTATAGGAATCGAACAACTCACTCTGACACTCATTTTAGTTCCCATAGCCACAGGAGACGAACAACTATCATCAACTATCATCAACCATCATCAGGCACTATCAGGCACATGTCGAGGAAGGTGGACAGTTGTATACTTTTTGGACTGGCACGCCTCGTTTACCCTGAAAGGTAATAGTAGTCTTACCTTGACGGATTACACCATGACTCTATCTTATAAGCTGCACCATGATGGAATAATGCAAGCTAACTCTAATACCTGGCAGGTTAGACGAAGGGTATGGAAGGTGGTGTACACCTTCTATTCAGGTATATAATGAGGAGGGCGAACGATTGGCTGCCCTTAACTTATAATTAGTTCTTATTTAGAGGCAAACGCGAGTTCTTCCAAAGGAGGTCGCCCCGGTACGTGAGAGATTGTCGAGCAGACGTTCAGCTGTTTTTTATTCATCACCGCGTCTTACTACCCGTTCGGGCTATTTTCTTAAGTACTAATTACGCTAATGGATTAGGAATTGGGAAGGTTGAGTTAGAGGAAGTGAACCTGCATCTGCGTGGAGGGAGAATGGAAAAGTATTCAGGAAAAAACACCCCCAGTTCACCCGACCGAGATTCGAACCTCGATCTCCCCGTCCTCGGCAGTCGAGCTCAACGCGACTAGCGCGTTAGCCAACTACGCCACTGAGGCGGGTCGTTCAGCTCTTTCGCAAGTTTTAATTCTATGATGCGCTATTTAAAAATATGGTTTATGGCAAACTAAAGTATAAAGATTCCAACAGGGCTCTTTTCCCATAACAACCCTATATTTTGAGTTTAGTAATAGACAGAAAAGGTGTGAAAATGTGATATTACCTGTAACTAATTTCCAACGACTTTTTATTCATATTTGCAGAGCAATGAGACCAGGCTTGATGAAAAAGGGCTCTAGATTTAACCTTCCTCGAACAAATACAGTCATTGTTTGATATTTGACGACTAGCGGCGAACTTTTATCTTTACCTTGAGATAAGAAGTCTCGTAGTTTTCTTTCCCCTCTTTCTTATTGAGTTGACACCGGTGAAGGACTAAAGGGAGTATAAGCCTAAACAGACTAGAGAATTAGTTCCATAAAACGACACAGATCATTGTATTTTAAGCCATGTGGCCTGACAGCGATTGATACTTTATCGCTAACCCAGGTGTCCGCCTTGAAAACATTATTCAGCGTCTGTACAGTGGACACCTGTCATCGGGCCTAGTGACAGCACAGACCTCAGGGGTTTGTTTATTCTTAGCACAGATTGTACATGCTTTCTAACTTCTTTTTTCTTTCTTGGAAAACTACTAGAGTCTATTATCATGTATGATAATTCTATGTCGACACTTTTAAAAGACAAACAATAGGGTCACTGAATGAATTAGGTGGATTTCTAAAACTTTCAAATAGACCAATGGCACTCTTAAATTCCATCAATCATTAGTATATGTCGTTCCCTTACTTGTCTTGGATATGAACAGTAATACATATAATATAGACCTGCTTCAGTGCCCGCATGGTCTAAGGCGTCACTCTCCACTTCCAATGACAAATAGATCGAAACTAGGTCGGATATACCGAGGATGTTTTTTTTCCCAAATGGGCTTCCACTCTTCCTCCACGCAAATGCGGGTACACTTCATATAAATTAAACCTTCATGCTTCATAACTCTAGCGTGATTAGTATTTAAGCGTCTAACCCGAACAGGTAGTAAGACGCGGTGTTGTATAAAAAAAGTAACAAATATAAATGTCCTCACTCTGACTAAAGGCTGCCAACAAAATAATACAGTAAGTAGAACGTTGATAGTTTTGACGTCAAGAAAAAATATTATTTTATAAAAATAACCACAGTGGTATTAATATCAGAGACATGGCCGGCAAAAAACGCACCTCAACCCTTGTTTAGAAAAAAAGGTAATTTTTTTCCTTGTTATATTTTTTTCCTTATTATATTCCTTCAGAATTTGTGATATTTAACAACAACAAAATGTGTAAGTTCGTTGTTTAAATAAAGCGAACATGTTTCCACCTTAACACTGAGTTTTTGTAAGTATCCCGTCCATGCTTATTTTGTTATTTTTATCATAGGTATTGTATTTTAGAAAATCTGGACTGGGTCGACCCATAATTAGTCTGAATTATCGACGCTCTACAGTACAATCAATTTAAATTTAAATAAGATCATGTTTTCTTTGTATCACATGAAACTGATAAATAAATGTTTACCTGTCAACATTATAACATAGATTATGTTTATTTAATCTTCTTTTTTTTAACGTTGATCCACCAGTTCATCCATTATTTCATCATCATCGTATCAGTGGCTAGGCTGGCTAAGGCGTCAAACATAGTTTATTTTGGTTTTACGGTTGAAGGGAGGTCGAGGTTTGAATCCCGAACAGATATATTGAGGGTATTGTTTCTTTATGTTTTTCCTCGCTTTCTCTATAAACATACGGGTACATTTATTATCAGAGAACTTCACTTTCTTCATCCTTATCCCGTGAGTGTAAATATGCTAATACCCCAGAAGAGTAGTAAGGAGTGGAGCAGGGTTTAAAAATGTTTTTAAAAAGCCATGCGTTTTGAAATTTCCCACAAATATTGACACGTCTTACTACCTGTTCAAGCCATACGCATACATGATAATTATTATAACAACGGGGTAGAGATGAGGAAGGAGGCATTTTAGAGATAATATACCCGCATTTGCGTGGAAAGAGATTGGGAAACAGTTCAGGGGAAAATCCCTTCAGTAGACCCGATCGAAACTCGAACCCCGATCTACCCGTCATCAGAAGGCCAGTCTAACACGAGACTGACGCCTTAGACCAGGGGTCGTAAACCTTTTTTTTTAGGCCCCGATCGACTTTTACAATTATCAAAGGTCCCGCGATTGTTTCTCTACCTTACATTTAATTCTTTGTTCTCCTATACATCTTGTATTTATTATTTTCACTACTTAGGTTCACTGCCTTTATATAAATAAATAAAATGTGCATTCCGTTTACCTTGACTGACTACACCATGGCCCTATCTTATAAGCTGAACCATAGCGTGATAGTGTAAGATAATATTGTATTTTTGCGACGGTGTATTTTTATTACAAGAGCGACTGAAAAATGCTGCGAGATCGACTCCTGCCTGAAACTATTCAACCATTGAAGCGGGTTCTTGGTCACTTTTAGGCACCAACATAAAACAAATATAAAGCCCTTCTAAGACTACTGTTGTTGAAATAAATGCCAACAATTTATTAAAAATACTCATTCATAAACATCTTCTATTTGAGGCCATTCTGTTTTATCGCGCGTAGTTTTCCATCATGAGATCATTAACCTGAGATTTCACATTTGAATGTCGATGAATTATTCAAATGTAAGTTCACAAGAGAGTATTCATGCGCGGCTGTAGGTCGAGCAGATGTAGTCCTGGCAAGAGAGCATTCATGCGCGGCTGTAGGTCGAACAGATGCAGTCTTTCTGAGGTAAATAATTGTTGCACGAAACAAAGAGATCCTTACACTATTACCTACCCACTTCGGTGGCCGCATGGTCTGAGGAATCACTCTCGTAATATACTAGATTGCTGAAGGTGGGGAATCCGGGTTTCCAATTCCGGTCGGGTGTACGGAGTTTTTTTCGAAATGGGTTTCCCACGCTCTCTCCACGCAAATGCGGGTACACTACCTCTCAAATCATTCTTCCTCATCCCTAACATGATAGAGTAATTAGTAGATATGCGTATAACCCACGGAAATGTCAAACGGGTGGTAAGCCGCCGGGAGACGGTAAGTCCTTTAATCAAAATATTAACCCACTCATATTCTCCCAACTTGTTTATTGGAGGCGGCCGACGGTGAGTTGGAGGGAGGGGCGGAGCCCCAGAGCACGTTGCGCGGGAACGTGTCACCTTACACGTGGAAGGGGGTAGCAGAAGGGGTGAAGGGGGGTAAATCTCTTCGGAATCCTCCGCGAGTAGCCTCGGGGAGTGTTGTTCAGTTGTTCGTGAACTACCGTGGACCCCCGTTCGTTCGTCTTTCCCGCCCTTCTAGTTTAAAAAACAAACAAAACAAACTTACGTCTTGTTCACTTCTTTATATCCTTCTCTTTCTTTGTTTCAAACGTAATTTGAAGCTATTCCTTTACTCGGGTTAACGATTCACTTTGGTTATAATTCGAAAAATGCATGATCTCAACTTGTTTTGGATTTAATTTTTTTTAAACACTTTTGTTTTATTCTTTTCGCAGCAAATGATACTTGCTGGAAGAACATTCACTTGTTTATTTGTTTCTGAATAATATTACATACCTCCTACGTCATTTGTCTAAACCAGCTTTGAGTAGTAAAAATATTAATACTAATAATTGTTATATATCTTGAATAAATACAAGTAAGTTGTTTTCTGGCAAATTGTAAATTATATGTTTTAAAAGTTTATTACTAAATTATTATTTTTCACTCTTTTAAAATGGGATATTGCTTTTAAACAGTTTTAAGCTTCAACAGTATATAATTAATTCATTAAAAAAAATTGGTACTTAGTCATTTATGTTAAGATTCCTTGGAATAATTAACGAAAGTGTCGCTTTTAATACTTGGCAACTGGGATTAATTATAATTGCTTTTATGCAAACCTTACAAAAATAAACACAACCATATATAACTTTTAAAAAAAAAATTCCAACTTCGCCAAAACTGTTGTAAAATATTTCTTTTGATATAAATTGTTGGAAATATACTTCCTTGTCAGGTTTTTGATATTTTTTTATAGTTATAAACTAATTTTTAAAGTCCTGATAACTACACATTTGGTTTGTTAATCCTCAAGATTTAACGGAAGAGTAAAAGCCTAATCAAATAATGGTTTCAAAATTATATTAATTTGTTGCTAATGATAGCAGCAAGAACATACCAAACAAAACATTCATTTGTATCGGAAGAAAGGAAATGGTTTTTCAGGTAACTCGTAACTATAATAATTTCTATCGCGGGAGTTTCTATGTATATCGAGCACTAGAAACACTAATAACAACCATTCCACGCGCGCGTACCCTTACCACGAACCGACTGATCAATTAAAAGCGTCGGGGAATAGAAACAGCTTCAGCATTGCTTCTTACGCCTGGCCTCGAGATTGCTATCTCGCCATGGTGACCGACGCCTGCTCCGACGCCGTTAAAGTGACCGGTGGAGGCGCCCATTACTTAGCGTCATGCATGGCCCAGCATCAACAACAGCAGCAACAACAGCAACAGATGCAACAAGAGATGGTTAGCGGATATCCTTGGCAACAGCACCATCACAACCACTGGAACGGAAGCCCGCAGCTGCCCCCTCCCAAGCGCTTTCTACACCAAGGTACAGTGATATTGTTATACTTCATTACTACTGGAACACCCTGTATCAAGGTACAGTGATAGTGTTATACTTCGTCATCAGCAGACAGAGCAACATTACTACTGGAACACCCTGTATTAAGGTACAGTGTTTATGTCATAGTTTTAATAGCAGACAGCTTACTTATTGTTTAGGTTATATGCATTTCGATTGCGCTAATTTGGTAAGGATGAGGAATGTAGGATTTAGAGGAAACTTACCTTAATTCTCACGGAGGAGGAATGAGGAAAACATTGGGAATAAAACACCCTCAATGCACCCAGCCGGGACTTTAAGCCATACCTCTTTCTCAGTGGCAAACCACACTCGATGAACTTGACGTTTACTCTGCGGCCCCACTGGTGTGAGTTAAACATAATCCTACTTGTGTGTTTTGTTTCCGGTCCGCTAGGTTCGCTGCTATCTGCAGATTAGTGAAAGTTGGACACTAAGCTAGTTGCCTTATACTAAAATGTTTAATGTACATATATTTTCTTTATCCACTCCAGTGTCCGGACTGTCGGTCTCCTGCCAGACTGGCCCTCTGATGACAGGTTTGAATCTGGGCTGGGTCTACTGAGGGTGGTTTCCCACTCTCCTGCCACGCAAATGCGAGCAAATTACCGCTAAAATGCTTCCTTCCTCAAGCCTACCCTATATAGTAATCAACATACATACGTATGATCTGAACGGGTGGTAAGACGCGGTGATAAAAAACACACACAGCACAAACCGTTGATAGCGATTCAAGTACAGTAAAACCTCGTCAGACCGAGCCCCGGTAGTCTGAAACTACGGATAATTACACAGTAAAACCTCGTCAGACTGAGCCCCGGTAGTCTGAAACTACGGATAATTACACAGTAAAACCTCGTCAGACTGAGCCCCGGTAGTCTGAAACTACGGATAGTTACACAGTAAAACCTCGTCAGACTGAGCCCCGGTAGTCTGAAACTACGGATAATTACACAGTAAAACCTCGTCAAACCGAACCCCGGTAGTCTGAAACTACGGATAATTATACAGTAAAAACCTCGTTAGACCTAGCCCCGGTAGTCTGAAACTACGGATAATTACATAGTAAAAACCTCGTCAGACCGAGCTCCGGTAGTCTGAAACTACGGATAGTTACACAGTAAAACCTTGTTAGACTGAGCCCCGGTAGTCTGAAACTACGGATAATTACACAAGAAAACCTCGTCAGACCGAGCCCCGGTAGTCTGAAACTACGGATAATTACACAGTAAAACCTTGTTAGACTGAGCCCCGGTAGTCTGAAACTACGGATAATTACACAGTAAAACCTCGTCAGACCGAGCCCCGGTAGTCTGAAACTACGTAAACTACGGATAATTACACAGTAAAACCTCGTCAGACTGAGCCCCGGTAGTCTGAAACTACGGATAGTTGCACAGTAAAACCTCGTCAGACTGAGCCCGGTAGTCTGAAACTACGGATAATCCGGAATTAAGTTAAATGAAATATATTTTATTATTTAACAGGTTCAAAATAAAAAGAGAATTGTAACAAACAGTTATATCTGGTAAGAAATGTTGTAGTCAACACAATAATTACAGTACATATCACGTGTTTTACATCATATAGATAAATTAACATTTGATTAAATTCATTCAACCGTAATTTAAAATTCGGAAAAATACTGAATCACTGCATTCTCCCGGTTAATCCGATCAAGCTTCGGCCCCCATTAGTTCGGATTAACCAGGTTCGTAGGCAAAGTTCAGAAAAAACAACCTAAGTGTACATTCTCAGTTTTCCTAATGTTAATGTTCATCTTTCTATGTTGAATGGTTGTGTACTCACCAGCTACTATGGTCATGCAGTCTAAGGCGTTAGGTTTTCAATAGATATAACAGTTAAAAAAACTCTTAGTATGAGTGTGTAAGGAACGCGAGTTAAGGACAGTAGTTTTGTAGTTTTTATATCTAAACATTTTCTAGCCAAAATAAATCAAACATTGTTTCAGTAGAAACAAATAGTTTAATTTTCTACTCATGGTGATATCAACAGTTGTTGAATATCTGTCAAGTTTGTCCTGGAATTTAATGACCAACTTTTTCTCTTCTTTTAAAAGTTTGTCATCTAATTCCGCTTTGCTCAAGACAGATATTCAACAACTGTTGATATCACCAGGCGAGGAAAATTAAACTCATGTTTGTATTGGAGAAATATTTTATTTATTTTGGCTAGAAAACGTTTAGATATAAAAACTACAAGAAAACCGATCTTTTCTCGCGTCCCCTACACTCCCAGCCCATGTCGCACGTCCACAAGTTTTCCCGTACAGGGGATCAACCGATTTAAAACGTCAGGTTTTCAACACAATCTAAGGTTGTCTCCAAGTACATAGGACCATACCAATTTTCCACTTTCTTGTGGTTTTTTTTAGTTACTTGAATTGGTAGTCACGTGGTTTAATGCGTCAGCCTCGCAATAGGTGTAAAAGCCACTATCTCATGTACTCCAACTTCCTCTTTAAATGCCCATACCATCTCATTCTTCCTCTACCCTCATTCTTTCTCGGATAACTTCATCCCTAATCAACCAAATATTGAGGAATGAAATAACCGATGCTATTATTTACGCTTTTAGTGAGGATTACTCCATATAGATATCATATTCTGAAAATTGAAAAATTACACCTAGACATGGGAATTGAACCCGGGAACTTTTTGGCTTCGTACGCCAATGCTCTAACCACTGAGGTTTGAGAAGGTCAAACATTGTGTTTTGCACCGCATCTTATTAACCGGGTTATACGCCTATATACTAATCTAGGTTAATGTGTTAGAGATAAGGAAGGTTTAATTTAGAGAAAGTACACCTGAATTTGCGTGGAAGGAGAATGGAAAACCATATAGAGTGCACCTGACTTGCATAAGACCTCGATCTTCCCGTCATCGGCAGTCTAGTCCAACACAAGAGTAGCGCGTTAAACCACACGGCCACCGAAGCGGGCGAGAATAAATTTAATGCAGGAAATGTTTGCGATTATTAAATTTGTAAATTGTTGCCCTCTCGTCTTCTGTCTCGAAATATTAAACTGATAAAATACGAAACTAAAGATCTACCGGTTGTTCTTTACGGATCTCTCTCAGCAAGAGAATAAATTGAGAGTTTTTGAGAACAAAGTAATATTTAGGTTTGAGATGACGAACAAACAGGAGAATGGAGAAAGTTACACAATGACCTCTATGGGTTGCATGCAGCCCCAAACATATAAAGGTCAATCAAGGCTGAGGTGAGATGGCCATGTGACGAGTATGGGTGAAGGCGTGTGCACAACATTTTAGTTGGGAAACCTGAAGAAACAAGACCCCTTAGTAGCCCAAGACGTCAAAGAAAGGATATTGTGAGACATGATATAATGGAGGTTGTGTGTGAGCTTACGTTTTAGCAGCCTTGAACTTTAAATTTATTTAATAATTGGAAACAAATAATTTTTATTTATTTTGATCACGTTTCATTGTCAATTTTACGGCTATGAAATGGTGGATTGGATTTTTCAGTAAATGGGATTTGCAGCCGATAGAGATTTGATCAATTTTATGGCGGGTTTTGCGTTATAATCCTGCCCTCACCACATCCCTTCCGTGCAGGTTGCTAAATTTCGTAAGTTAGGTTAGTTTAAGTTAATTTAATTTAAATTACACATGTGGCAATGTTTATGGGGGCTAAAAAACACCACTACAATGTTTTCGGTGGCCACAAAATCTACCAATTCAACGAAGTCAATGAAATACATTTAATTTAACAATGCTAAATTAATGGGGTAACACCATTGAGTAAATAAATATTGGTTTGGGAAGAGGATGGAAGATCACATTTTGTAAAATACACCCCTAGAGTGCACCTGTCTGGAAACAACTAATAATTGATATAGGATTTACTAATAATAACACTGCGTACCCTTACAAAACCAGCACATCATTTTGGTCACCAGCCCGATAATCGCAGGAACCAGGGCTCGAATCCAGGCAAGGATGAAAAAAGAGATAGATAGAAACCTTCAGAAGAACACTGGCTCGAAGTGGAGTGGAGAGAGATAATTTACCTTCAGGCGAAGACTGGCTCCAAGTGAAGTGGAGACATACTCACGGTGCATTGAGGATTGACTAACACTAGGGAACCAATGATTCTCCAGTTGAGGCGGACAAATCCGAGTTAAACCAAAAATAGCGAACAATGCATATAAGCTTGACGCACCTAAGCAGTCTAAGCACTTTCAAACTTAGGCACCAATGTACGAGATAGAAATAGAGGGAAGAAAATGAGCAGTTCACCCTGAGAGGGCTCTTGTCTATCTATTGATAACACACACCCTCTTCCTCTGACGAGTTTACACAGTCACTATACTATTTGGTTCTTGAAAACATTGACTTGCCTTTTAGAAATAATTTTTTATTTGTTTCCTATTCTAGACAGATATTTGCTACCACGGACTTTTTTAATCCACATCCTGGCAGGAAGACTCCTACAATCCTACAGGACATTTTCGTGACCAAGCCAAATAGTCTGAGTTGTAGAGGATTTATAAAAAAAATACGTTTACAAAAAAAAACTACCAAGATAAAAATAATAAGCTTTGAACACTTTAGAACTATTTTTAAAATTACATAATAATTTATGGTTTTTGTTTGAACGTTTATATATCTTTGAGACTCATTGAATAGAACGTAAATTCACTAACACGGGAAGTCCTATCTTGATATGCCGTGACGTCACAGTTGGGCACCATTCTTAAGATATATGGTACCTACAACCTTGCAACACTAATGCGACGAACTGCTCTACCAAATTGATATATTGTTTGTTTTATGAAAATAGAACGCCTAACGCTTAACGTCTGCTGATTTTTGCGTCCTTGGTTCAATACCCGTCAATATCTCATAATTGTATCCGATTTAAATTGAGGCCTCTTCTTTCACAATGATGAATTGATGGCCGGATAATTGAGTGCTGGAAGGAAAAATAAAGTTTGTAGGCCGTGTGCTGAAATAATTGGTCCAGAGGTTGACCTCTGTGATCTTGGGGTAGTGTGTCCACTTCAGGGGTTCAAACCCAGCCGGGGTGGACGGATTTTTCTTTAGCGATACAAATCCGTAGCACAACTTCCTTCGGAGGGGAAGTAAAGCCGTCGGTCCCATGTTGTTTGTGGCATGAAAAAGAACACTGGAAGGTATGTGATAATACTTTTCCCGGTAAAATTTGGAGGCTCTTTCGCTCTCGATAATAGAAATTATCTTGTGCTGATACAACCGGTCAGTTCAGATAGTGCACGTTAAATACCTCAAATAAAATATTTTAAAAAAGGGGGAGAGGGTAATTGGTTTTGGCTGGTGGTACCGAAAGAGTTCTCAAGGGGAAGTCCTGAAAGGAAGTGTAAGAGCTGAGTCCAGAAGGGGGGGGGGGTAATCACACCTGCGCGTGCGCGGTAACGTGTTACTGAAGCACGTGAAGCAGGAGGGGGGGGGAACACGTGCTGTGCCACGTGACCGTCATTCACAGGCCGCGTCGCTCAATAGAGACTTTTTATTTAATTATCACTCTCTAGAGCCAGTTCAGACTAACAGCGACTTGCATGACCCGATGGTCTAGACGTAAGGTGTCGGAATTCTGTGCTGGGGTCCGGGGTTCAATCCTCGGTCCTGGCACAGATTTATCTGGTTACCAAACCCTTCCTTCACCTCTGACAAGACGTGTATTAATCACAACTTGTGAATATTGGGAATGCCAGGCCTCCACCGTGGTTCGGATCCCACGTTAAACTGTAGGTCCTCCATTTCATCTCACAATCACCCTAACATTACACATTAGTGTAAGTGCGTATAACCCGAACGGGTAGAAAGACACGGTGCTAATAATAATAATAATAATAATAATAATAATAATAATAATAATAATAATAATAGTTAGCAAGTTTTGAGAAGTATATTTTCCTTTCGGTTACTTTGATTTATTTTAAAGAAAATTTTTCAGCCACACTCAAGAATATACTCAATCTTTTTATTATTATTTTCTTTCCCGTGAAATAGGTTACCCCCCATCATACCTGGATAAGGTTGGAATCCAATTTTACTTTAAAATCAGTCCATAAATCTCCTACCTCCCCCTTCAATTACTTGGATATATGAACCAAGAAACAAGAAAAATGCATTTGGATAATATCGCTTTACCCCCCTGTAATCTGAAGTAGTGATGTGAAGTATTCCTCTCCAGGTAACTGTATTACCCCCCCTCCCTCCCCTAAGTTCATCTGCGCGATGGATCTGACCATGTTTTATGTATGACGGTAATAACGTATATTGTCCCGTGACGGAGGAACGTCGCATGTGTGTCGTATGAAGGTTACTTTCCAAACATCCTATTCCCTCTTGGGCCAATCGAATTAAGTCGTTCCGTGGCCGGTTATTCTGGACGTACAGTCCGGTTAGTCAGGTCCACACGGATTGTTTCTAGTCCAAGTATGGAAGTTTTTAGTGGTTTTTTTATTTGAGGTGATTTAAAAAAAACTTAGCACCGCGTCTAATTAACCACTCGTGTTACCCACCTATGTCCTAACTACACAAATGGTTTAGGGATTATGAAGGTTTAATTTAGAGGAAGTGTATCTGCATTTGTATGGAAGGAGAGGGGAAAACCGTATAGGGAAAACAACCCTCATTGCACCTGACTGGGAGGATCGACCCCCGATTTCCTCGTCTTCGGCAGTCTAGTCCAACACGAGAGTAGCGCGTTGAGGTATTTAACGTAAACTTTCTCAACCGACTGATTGTATTAGCCCGATATTATTTCTATGAGCTAGAGCGAAAACGCCTACCAATTTTGCAGGTAAATATAGATTCATATACCTTCCAGGGTTCCTTTAAGCGCCACAACAGACATGAGACCGACCGACAGCTTTACTTCCCCTCCGAATTAAGTTGTGCTACAGATTTCTTATCGCTCAAGACCCGCCTCGGTGGTGTAGTTATCTAACGCGCTAGTTTCATGTTGAGCTAGACTGCTGAGGTTTGAATCTCGGTTGGGTGAACTGCAGTGGTGTAAATGTACTATTTCTAGCCGACTGTTTCACAGAGTTGATTGGCTTGTGATGCACGATCTTAAATTGTTATCCGTACAGAAATTATAATCAGTGCTATTTATAAATAAAACACTACCCAGATATTTATTTTAAACAAAATCGCCACAAATATAGTGTTGAAAAATTTCGAAATTTCAAGCATTTGTCATCTGAAAACTACCCATAGCCTTAGGCAGAGAAATAAAATCAACATTCCACCGCAGGCTACAGTAATTTAATATTTAATTATTAGCAATTTGAACGAAATATATCAATCACTTTTGGTTGTAGCCTCAGGTACAAATATACAGACATGCAGAATATTGTAAAAGTAATTTTTTTTTGGGCTCAGGAGCACCTAAAACGTCGATATTTATCATAATCTCGAGGTTAAACGTGTTAACTACACTTGATATCATCTCTGGTTACTATTGGGAAACAGCGTTGTCATTCTCTCTTGTGTGTGTGGTCAATCTTCCCTCAAATATAATACAAGTTTGCAACGCTGGTTAGTCTATGTTGCCAGTAGCTCCTTCTTACATAACTGAGAGTGAGGAGATTTGGCAACAGTTAACAGAGAGAGAAGATAAAGCTTTTGTCCATAAGACCTACAGTTGTCTCAGAGATGATATTGAGTGTATATTACTTTATCTATGTGGTAAATTAAAATAATCTTCAAGACTTGTCTTCTTTGGCCAACATGTGTGTACAAAGTTTTGGTAAAGAAACGCGATAAATGCAGTTTTGGGGGAAGAAAATCGGCTGAAAGTTTGGGAGATAAATAAATAAGTATAAAAACACGATGCTAGTGTTAATTTACAAGTATTTACCTTTTAGGGCATTTCCTGATCGGTTATACGGCTTAAAATTTGTATATAGGTACAAACTATTGTAGTGATAGAAAATTAAGTTTGTATATTTGGGAGAGTGGGGGCACAGGAAAGACAGATAACAGGGAGCACCGCAAACATTGTTTACCCAGGATCCCACGTCTGCTAAGGGTATCCCTGAACGGGGCAAAAAACCTGGCAAAAAATATTTTGGCTAATTTTATAAAAATCAACTTGGGGTCATATTTGGACAGAACATTTACGAATAAAACATAAAAATGTTAAAGTTTTGACACAATTTTCTGTCTTTATCAATGATAAATAAAACAAACGAGTTATATAATAACGTTTTTATTTTTAAAAAAATCAAATTTATTGTGATGAAAATATTTCCTCATTCAAACAATATCTTTAACATTTAGCTTTTCACAGCTAATTTAGTAAATAATAATAATAATAATAATTAAACGTTAAAAAGAAATGATCTTGCGGCTTTCAATTGTTTTACGGCCCCGGGGCCCACAAAGCTCTAAATCCAGCCCTGATACCACTGACATGCTCACCTCAAGACCCGATGATCGTGGGTTTAAACCCAGCTGGGGTCGATGGATTTTTCTTTAGCAATACATTTAGCACCGCATCTTACTACCTGTTCGAGTTATGCGCTTAAGTACTAATTACTCTGATGGATTAGGAATTGAGAAGGTTGAGTTTAGATTATTATTATTATTATTATTATTATTATTATTATTATTATTATTATTATTAGCACCGCGTCTTACTAACCGTTCGGGTTATATGCACTTACGCTAATGTGTAATGGTAGGGTGATTGTGAGATGAAATGAAGGACCTACAGTTTAACGTGGAATCCGAACCACGGTGGAGGCCTGGCATTCCCCACATTCACAAGATGTCTTGTCAGAGGTGAAGGAAGTGTTTGGCAATCAGATAAATCTTTGCTGGGACCGAGGATTGAACCCCGGCCGCCAGCATAGAAGTCTGACACCTTACCCCTAGACCGCCAGGTCACCTTGAGTTTAGGGGATATGAAACTGTATTTTTGTGGAGGGAGAGTAGAAAATCACCATTGTACGTGGATCATGTCTGATTGAACATTACTGGAGATAAAGAGTCAATAGAAGTTCCTAATACAGAACATTGTTGAAGTATTAAAGGATATTTGAATAAAAAAAGGTTGTTTTTTTTGACCGTTTTAGAATGGCTTCATAGATAAGCATTGTCCACAAATCTTCATTCTGTCATAACAGGGACTATACTGTAGTTATTAACAAGAAACTTTGTCGCTTTGTCCCCCATCGTCACCGCGGGAAATGTCGAGTAATCATTCAAATACGAATTCACTGCACACATTTCTGGCATATTGTGGTCTTTTCTTTTCTCTTATACTCCCATAATACCTTGCGCGAGCCGGAAGCTGAGTTGGGCCTGCTATTATGAACGCTCTTAATTTACAGGTATTTTACTGATAACCGATTAAAACAAGATTGCTACAAACTTTAAAAGATATATTAGAATAAATTATGTACCAGTGGGTTTCACCAATTATAGTTAAATTTGGCATAGGTTCCAGCGTCAGGATCATTGAGTAATAACAACACCTGTTTCTGGTACCATCTCTCGCCTCGGTGGCCGCATCGTCTAAGGCATCACTCTCGCAATAGGTTAGACCACCAATGGGAGATCGAGGCTTTAACCCCGGTATGATGTAATGAGGATGTCTTTTCCCCCTAAATTGTGTCCACTCTTTATCTTCACCAAATGTGAGTGCACCTCCTCTAAATTCAACCTTACTCGTCCCGAACACATTAGCTTAATTAGTACGGAGCCCGAATGAGTGATAAGACGTGGTGCTAAAAACAACCTAATTGGTTCTTTACTGGAATTTAAAACCACCCATTTACTTTAATTTGTTAAGGAACATTAAAATATCTTGAGCTGTCCAATTTTTTTAAAACCATTTTTTAAAAGAATTCCTTCCACAAAAATTAAAAAAAAAACTGCTTTGATATTGAAAGCATGATTAAACGGTCTGCAACCAAGTCCGGATTTCCATCTCAATAATCGAGGATGCGTGTTTAGTATAGTCCCTAGGGGACAGGATAATATTACCGGAAATACCCCCCTCCCCCTTTTCAACCTTCAGTAGGAGCATCTCCGTCATTGGCTGTCGCATGAAAGCTCTCTCTATCTTATCACGGTTATCAGGCGATGTTTTGAGCTTGATGGCTGATTCTGGGATGGACATAGAAAGAAAAACATCGATACTTTAACATCCATATGGCGAAAACATAATCTTCAAAACATCAATGTTTTACAACAACAACAAAAAAAAATCGATGTTTTTAAAAATATCGATATTTTGTTTTGTTTTTAAATCGCCTTTTTATCTATAAATTATTATTACCACCACGTCTTACTACCCGTACGGGTTATACGCACTTACGCTAATGTGTAATGGTAGGGTGATTGTGAGATGGAATGAAGGACCTACAGTTTAACGTGGAATCCGAACCACGGTGGAGGCCTGGAATTCCTCACATGATTTCTCTTATTGATGTTATCATTTCGGTTGGGTGCATCTATGCCCCCCCTTCCCCATTCTATATCATTCTTACCAACAGGTAAGCCAATAAGAAACCGCATGTTGATATATTATGTACTGTACACTATAATCTTTGTTGGTCGATGATTTTTCTCAACAATCAATGTTCTTTAGCGACTTCCAAGGCACACACGTCATCATTGGGCAACCGACATCGATGGTTGAAAATCATCGCCCAATTAACATCGATGTAAAAATATTGAACCACGAACGTTCAACATCGATGTTCGATGTCCATCCCTATTCTAAAACCAGTCGGGCTTGCACCCGTAAAGAGGATCTGTGAAGTTTGAAGTTAACTTCACATAGCAGCACCCAAAACTATCGTAGCACATATTATGGGAATGAGATATTCTCGTGGCACAAATTCATCGCTAAATATTGGTATAGGTGTCAGAATTTGTGCTGTTATGAATGCTGCCAGCCATACTCTCAAAAGGGGTACGTTTATCAGGTCATACTCTCAAAAGGGGTACGTTTATCAGGTAACACTCTCAAAAGGGGTACGTTTATCGGGTCATACTCTCAAAAGGGGTACGTTTATCAAGTCATACTTTCAAAAGGGGTATGTTTATCAGGTCATACTCTCAAAGAGGGTACGTTTATCAAGTCATAATCTCAAAAAGGGTACGTTTATCAGGTCATACTCTTAAAAGGGGCACGTTTATCAAGTCAAACTCTCAAAAGGGGTACGTTTATCAGGTCATAATCTCAAAAGGGGTACGTTTATCAGGTCATATTCTCAAAAGGGGTACGTTTATCAGGTCATACTCTCAAAAGAGGTACGTTTATCAGGTCATACTCTCAAAAGGGGTACGTTTATCAGTTCATACTTTCAAAAGGGGTACGTTTATCAATTCATACTTTCAAAAGGGGTATGTTTATCAGGTCATACTTTCAAAAGGGGTACGTTTATCAGGTCATACTTTCAAAAGGGGTATGTTTATCAGGTCATACTTTCAAAAGGGGTACGTTTATAAAGTTATACTTTCAAATGGGGTATGTTTATCAAGTCATACTCTCAAAAGGGGTACGTTTATCAAGTCATACTCTCAAAAAGGGTACGTTTATCAGGTTATACTCTCAAAAGGGGTACGTTTATCAAGTCATACTCTCAAAGGGGGTACGTTTATCAAGTCATAATCTCAAAAAGGGTACGTTTATCAGGTCATAATCTTAAAAGGGGTACGTTTATCAAGTCATAATCTCAAAAAGGGTACGTTTATCAGGTCATAATCTTAAAAGGGATACGTTTATCAAGTCATACTCTCAAAAGGGGTACGTTTATCAAGTCATACTTTCAAAAGGGGTACGTTTATCAAGTCATACTTTCAAAAGGGGTACGTTTATCAGGTCATACTTTCAAAAGGGGTATGTTTATCAGGTCATACTTTAAAAAGGGCTACGTTTATCAGGTCATACTCTCAAAAGGGGCACGTTTATCAACTCATACTCTCAAAAGGGGTACGTTTATCAACTCATACTCTCAAAAGAGGTACGTTTATCAAACCATACTCTCAAAAGTGGTACGCGACTGGCGAAAGTTTGAGGAGCACTGCGGTTGTAGCTAATCCTTCATCGAACTTATCACTTGAAACAACTTATAGTTACCGGTAGCGTGCGTTTTTTGCGGCCTCTACGCCTGTATCGCTTGAACTATAGGCAACTTCTCTTTCATGGCATGCCAGTTGGTGGCGGTACCTACAAGGCGCCTCTCGTTGCTGGCGCTACTATGCGGTGAATTGGCCAACTAACGCTCGACCTTGTGCCTTCTAACTTGAAGGTGAAACACATGACTTGTGTCGATCTTATCTACGGTCGGAGAGTAGATGACAGCTATGCGAATGTTCTTTATTGGAAACATTCGATAACACTTTTTATTGATAATATAGTATTACTAAGCAAATACAATTAATTTCTAGCACCGTATTTTACTACCCTTTCGGACTATATGAGTGCTAATTACGATAATCGATGGCTTAGAATGAACACCTCTTTATCTCAAAATTTGGTTTGAAATTGAGATTTGGGACTATAAGTTGTAAAACGTTGTATCTCACAGGTCTCTTACAGGAGTGATGTGAGTTTTCTATTTGGGCTCTGTATTAAGGCTGAAATCCTTCCCAATTCCTGAAAACTTTAATTCTCAGGAGACATGAGATTTTCACCCTAGGCCATCGTAATGGTTTTAGGGATCAGGAAGGCTATATTTAGAGGAAGTGTACCCCCATTTGCGCGGAGGGAGAGTGGAAAAACCACCCTCGGTACACTTGACCGAGATTCGAACCTCGATCTCCCCGTCATCGGTGGTCTAGTCTATTTTAGAGAGTAGCGCGTCATACCTTGCAACCACTGAAGCGGGTAAAAATTCAAAATTATTCCCAAATAGGTTGATATTAGTCACTCTCAGCCAATGTTTGAGATAAATAACCTTCTGTTAGCTGCCACTCACCTACAATCCCACCGTAGATGAGCTGTAGCTCTTAGTATGTGTTGTTTTTGAGGAGAGAGCATTTGAAATGCTTTTAACTAAGACCCTTTCATTCCAGAGGAGGCTGTTTACATGCCAAACTGTCTTGGTCTAGGTTGTGCTCAGAGCCGTGACGTGGGTTACTTATTATTCAACCATTGCTTGAGCCAGCAGAGTCGGCCATAGCTGGGGCAACTCAAGACTTGGGGGTGTGGACCAGGGGTGGGCATCGGGGGCGGAACTCTGGGGTGCGGGGGGTTCTCAACTCTTGGGAGCATGTACGGGAGGTTTGTTATTATTATTACTATTACCGCGTCTTACTACCCGTTCGGGTTGTACGCACTTACGCTAATGTGTAATGGTAGGGTGAGTGTGAGATGAAATGGAGGACCTATAGTTTAACGTGGGATCCGAACCACGGTGGAGGCCTGGGCATTCCACACATTCACAAGATGTCTTGTCAGAGGTGAAGGAAGGGTTTGGCAATCAGATAAATTTGTGTCGGGACCGAGGATTGAACCCCGGACCCCCAGCACAGAAATCTAACTAACACCTTACCCCTAGAACGACAGGTCACCAATCGGAAGGATTGTTATTTGATTTATTTCCCATTTTATTTTAAGGGGAATACCTTATTTTTCTCTTAGCGCTGCATCTTACTACCCGTTCGGGATATACGCTTAGATACTACCAGTCCACACAGCTGAGACTCGAACCTCAACCTCCCAATCATCGTCAATTCAGTCCATAAAGAACTTGACGACTTGGATCGTGTGCGAATGGCTGTGTTCGACTGGGGTTTTTGGTTGTTTTTCCCCAACTTACGGATTTTTATAGTTTCTTTACAAGTTGAATGCAAGTTATAACATTTCTAGACCAATGACAATAAAAACACTCCCGTGATAACGATCTTCCCCAAGCTCCGACAAAGTTGTTCGACCGGTCGACACTTTTTACTTTCGAAAATATCTGTCATCAGCTTACAGCTTAATGATTCTTAAAAAACTTATCATCGACAAAACATAAATAGGCCCTACTTAGGTTATGCTAATTTAGGTCGGTTAAAGTTTTTTTAAGGTAATATAAAATAATGACTGGTTCACGATGATGAATGAAGGAATCAGATACCCATACCTGTGGTTACATGGTTTAAGACGTCAATAGATTTTAGTATCTCACTCTGACGGATGTTTTAAGTCTTAAAAAGTTAACCTTGGTTGTCTTGGTGGTAAAGCGCTTGTCTCAGTACTCGTGGGTTCAAACCCAGCCGGTGTCGATGGATTTCTCTTGAGTGATTAAAAACAAGTCCGTAGCACAACTTCCTTTGGAGGGGATGTAAAGCTGTTGGTCCCATGTCGATTATGGTGTGCAAAAGTACCGTGGAAGGTATGTGAAAATACCTTTCCCGACAAAATTGGTAGGCCCTTTCACTCTCGCTCATAGAAATTATCATTTGTTGATATAATCAGTCGATTTAGAAATTGCACGTTTAATGCCTGTATTTAAAAAAAATAATCAAATTTTAAAAATAGTAATTAAATTATATTCGTACATCCTTGGGTTGGATAGCACCCGCTTCGGTGGCCACATGGTCTAAGGCATCACTCTTGCGGTAGACTAGACTGCCGATGACGGGGAGATCGGGGTTCGAATCTCGTTCGGGTGTATCGAGGAGGGTTTTCCTCTCTCCCTCCATGTAAATTCGGGTACACTTCCTCTAAATATAACCTTCTTAATCACTAAAACCACTAGCGTAATTAGTACATAACCATATAACCTGAACGGGTAGTAAGACACGGTGCTAAAAAGACTCAAAATAACTGATATGTTGTATTAAATAGACTTTCTCGCCTCTTTACCCAAAAAATGGAGACATTTACTTAAAACTCGCCTAGATATTAGAAATGAAATGTGCTCATGGGGGTCTTAGCTGTGGGGGGAAATAGAACGAACACATTTTCAATTTATATCAGAAAATATCAATTATTTCGTACAGAATGAATATTACGAGCAATAATTAAAACGTAATAATTCTACAAGTCATATAAAAAAGATGTAATCATAGCTGAAAAAAACAACCAAATCTTCATTTTTCTGAAATAAAATAATAATTCCACTGTTTCTTTTAAGGCACCCCATTAGATACGGGCTATCGAGGTGGAGTGCATGTACCCCCTCCCCCCAGAACCCCGCTGACGACACCCGTGAGTGTGGTTCCACTTGGTTTCTCGATGACCTGATTTCGTTGTTCGATGTACAGTAGCCCCATGGCTTCTTTGGTGCTGACTGACAGCTAAAATCTTTGAAAAGTTACCAGACCAAATTATGTATCCCTACGCCGAACCATATGATCTGCAAAAACATGTGTTTAGCAGTTGTCACTTCTGACAGTCAAAATTTAGGTATATGCCTGAATGTTGACTGTCAGAAGTCAGCTGTGAGCTGTCAGTCAGCACCAAAGAAGCCATGGGGCTACTGTATATACCTGAATGTTGACTGTCAGAAGTCAGCTGTGAGCTGTCAGTCAGCACCAAAGAAGCCATGGGGCTACTGTACATCGTAAAATGTCTCCCATCCTCGCTCCAGACAACATAGTCCCTTAGAATGCACCTTCCTCTCCCTGGTCACTCAGGCAAGCACTTGATAACAGCCGGTGCTTGAACTAACAAGCACACAAAATGACAGGAAACGTGTTTTACAAGATGCACGTAGTTGCATCTCCTTCATAACCACGTCATGGCCTTGCCAGCATTTCTCAATATTATTTTAATACAAAAGAAAATTTCTCGAAACTTTATCACTGATCATGCTGGTATTTTCTAAAAAAAATTTTATCATCACGTCTTACTACCTTTTCAGGTTACACGCCTCTTTACAAATTAGGCTTATGTTTTAGGAATTAGGAAGGTTGAATTTGTAGGACGTGTACACGCATTTGCGTGGAGGGCGAGTGGAAAAGTTTTTTTAAAACCTCAATACACCTGACCAGGATTCGAAACCCGATCAACCCTTTATCGTTTGTCTCGTCTATTGTGAGCGTGATGCCTTTGAGTTAAACCAGCGGTTTTCAACCCCCGGTTCGTGCACCCTCAAATATAATTTATCTTAATCGTTGTACCCTCAAAACGGTTGGTTCATAATGCAAGCTATACATATTCTAAAATCTACATATAGAATAAATAACCCACTTCGGTGGACGCGCGGTCTAAGGCGCTACTCTAGCGGTAGACTAGACTACTTATGACGGGGAGAACGAGGTTTGAATCTCGGTCAAGTGTACTGAGGAATGTTTTGTCAAAACGGGGTTTCACTCTCCCTCCACGCAAATGTTGACACATTCCCTCTACATTCTACCTTTCTCGTCTTTACCTCGCCGGCGTATTTAAGATGCCCATATCTCGGTGGACGTGTATTAAATACGCCGTGTCGGAGCTACAAGATCGAACTGCTCGCTCTGAAAATGTAAGCTCTCCTTTGACTCCTCCAGAATATTCGTCGCTCGGCCAGAACTCGGTAAATAACGAAAGATCGGCTCGCCGCCAATGATGGACGAACTGCCTTCAATCAAGTCCCTCTGACATTTCCCTCTTGAGCTTTAAACACCGTTCTTTGTCGACCGATTGAAAGCGGACACGAATAATTAATTAGTTTTCTAATTACCATAGTGGCGCGCTTTGAATTTTAATACAGGTGAGCCTTCACAATGGTGGTCCGACAAACCTGTGTTCTCTGTGAAGGAAACCATGAGAAGGAGGAATGGAAA